>OX328125.1:20462547-20747547 GCA_946811695.1 Gonocerus acuteangulatus
CGTTCTCCATGTTCTTCCGAAACTGCGCCCAAATTTGGGGCGAAAAAGTCTAGGTGACTATGCAGGAAATGTATTTTTAAGGACATATTGCATCCCAATGTTTTATATGAAGTAAGCAGTTCTTGGACAATTTTTCGGTAGTCTCTAGATTTTTCGTTTCCCAAAAACTTAGCACATACCTCTCGAAAAGCAATCCAAGCCTTTTTCTCAGTAGTATTTAACTTTGCTTCAAAAGGCCCTTGAGTAGATGTCGAATTTGGGGTCCTACGAAAATTCCCTCCTTTATCTTAGCATCGCTGAGATGCGGAAATTTTTGTTTTAAGTACATGAAACCTTCCCCTTCCTTGTCCATCGCTTTTACGAAGTTTTTCATTAGCCCCAATTTTATGTGGAGTGGGGGTAAAATTATTTGGTTTTTGTCCACTAATGGAGGATTGGTAATGTTTTTTTCACCTACTTTTTCCTTACGCTCTGGCCATTTTTTTACAACATAATGGTCTCCTCTTTTTCTGCTGTCCCACTCGCACAAAAAACAACAAAATTTAGTGTAACCTCCTTGGAGTCCTGTAAGCATGGCTACCACTTTAAGATCTGCACAAATGCGCTATTTGTACTCATGGTACTTGTTTTTTTTTAGAAGTATCTTCATGTTGTCATAGGTTTCTTAGGATTTGAATGAAAAGGATACCACCATAAAAGAGAAAGGAAGGTCATTCCCCTAAAGATACAGGTAGAGACCAAATCCCTGCTACAAGATCAAAAACTGAAAAAACACTTTTAGCCATATTTCTTCAACCACATGTAATATTCCCATCAAATTTTTTTTCGTTCAAATATACTTCATTGCGCTCAAAATCATCGAGCTTTTGAATTTGTTTCACTATGTTTTGATGCCAAAAAAATTCGTCAAATTTACAAAAAACTCACATTTTTGGATAAAAAACTAGAATTTCTCAAGAAACTGTGCGTGATAGACAGAATCTGACTTCAAATTCGTGTTCAGCACATTTGAAAACAGTAAGAAAGCATGTTTTGGTTTGAAGGAGGATTTTCGTGAGGAACAGTGTTATTAAAAAAAAAAAAAAAAAAAAAAAAAAAAAAAAAAATCAGGAATATGTGGGTTAAGCACTAATACGCCCCTAACGGTTCTTATTTGTATAAAATGGCAAGAAAATACTAAAATACGTAACTATATTACTGAAATACTAAATAAATAATACTAAAACTAATAAATCAAATAGAAAAACAGAAGTTTGCGAAAATTTATTATAGACTAATATACATAAATAGAATAAAATATCAAAGCAAAGCTTGATGTTAAAAATCAAAAGTATAAAGTAATGAAATATCGCAGCTTATATTTTAAGTTCTTCATACTAATAAATGTATCAAAATCATTAAATTGTTTTATAAGAATTTATCCATAAGAAACCTGCTAGTTTTTAATAGAAAAGGAGGAAACTATCAGGTTTCTTATGGATAAATTCTTATAAAACAATTTAATGATTTTGATAAATTTATTAGTATGATAGACTATGAAGAACTTAAAATATAAGCTGCAATATTTCATTACTTTATACTTTTGATTCTATTTTATTCTGAGCCTTGTTCTTACCCATGCAGCTCCTGCGTGACGGTTATTTTCATTTTTTTTATTTTATTAGATTAATGGCGAATGTTTTTTTTTTTTTTTATATTCAAGTGATTGGGTTTGTAATATTTGCACGAGAAAAATATATTTTGTCTCTGAAATATGTTGTTCTTCCAACGTCCCTCCAATATGTCTTTCACACCCTCGTATCTGAGATATATTGAGCAAATAGACGTTGACTACTTCTCTCCCCTTTTTCGGCTTGAGGGGCGAGGTTAGCTCAGTGATAGAGCACTGTACTAATGAACTGGAGGACCCAGGAAAACCCGAGCACACACTAAAGATTTTATCTTCTGGTGTCGTCTTTCGAGGGTTGGATTTGGGGTCCCAGGTCGTCCCTAGGCTCACCCAGCCATTAATTAATGGGTACCTGCAAAGGGAAAAATCAGGCGGACAGAGCATAGTACTGATCACACTAGTGTGCCGTATGGTGAAGAATCAGATACCTCTACAGTATCTAGTTAGTCTCTAGGCCCTTGTGGCTTATTACTGGACTGTTTTTCTTTTCGTCTTGTTTAAGCCAGCTCGATCGAATTATCGATATAGAAAATATAAGAACTTCTCGAGGTCGGTTACTAAAATATCTTTTTTTTACTTCCTCTTTTGTGAACGGTCCAAATCGAAATTTATTTTTATTTGTCACTATAAATCAGTAGTAAAAATTTACTCTAGATAGTAAAAAAAAATGTTTAATAGCGAAAATAGGATATAACTTTTTAAGATTCCAGGAATGAAATGCTAACTTCCTCCTTTTTTTTTAGCGTGGTTCGTCCCTCCCTCCATAGGGAGGAACCCCGCTTAAAAGGTTGATGTCACGACGCAATCCGAAAGTGCCGACTAGAAACATTTACGTTTCAGAACCCCTAGAGAAGGAAAATAACCCTGGTTCAAATTTATATATATATATATATATATATATATATATATATATATATATATATAAAGGAACCGCGCTAAGTTGACGCAGTTCCTGCGAGTCAGAATTTTGTTGAAACAGAAGGAGAAAAAGCCCGTTCTAGAGCAATTTCCTCTTTTTATAGTTCTTCAAAGAAACACTGAATGGTATCCTTGAAAACACAGGTTTCTTCCTCCTAGGGTTTGGGGTCGCTGATCGTAATCAAGCGAATTGGGTAACCTTCATCAAATCAGATTCAAGTTCATTTGAAGGTCACGTAAGCAAAAAAAAAAAAAAGTAGGTAAAATCTGAAAAAAATGCAAGCTTTTGTTTTTGAGGTCCCTGGGTCCGAATCCGTACTTTGTTTGACCTTACGCCATTTCCCAGAGGTCATTTGAAGGTTAAATAGAGAAAATAAAAAAACGTAGAAATAATCTGAAAAAATTCATTCAAGAATTCATTTTCTGGGAGGAAGTGAGTCAAACAAACTGCAGGTTCCGACTCAGAGACCTCAAAAACATATACGCATACATTTTGTCAGATTTTTTTTACATTTTGTTTTCTATATGAATTAATCGGCAAAAATGTGTCAAAAAACTCAAAAATAAATCAAACATGACTTAGTTCATAAGAAATACTTTTTTTTTGGTGTAATAGCATTTTAGTTGTCTAAATATTTCAAGTTGTGGGTTGTTAGTATTCCATACTTCCCAAATTCCATGGTGCGCCCCCCCCCCCCACCCGTAATTATTTCCTATATACGCCTTCCTATATTAATAACACAGATTTCCTATAATATAATTTCAATTTCTATCTATCATTAATTAAATTTCATTTATCACGTTTCCAATAGTTTCTAATTACTGGTTTTGACTCCCGAGTAGGAGGATACGAACAAAACCAGTTAATTACAATCCTGTGCTTCTACTGATCAATTATTAGTTCTATATGAACATAGAAGAGATATCTGATAATGAATAGCTATTATGGATGTACTAATGAAGGGATGTTTGAAACATTCTTCAAATCTCCATTGAATTTACCGAAAATTTCGCAATCAACCAACAAAAACATATTGGCAGCCATGGGTGTTGTGTGAAACTCGGCATAAAATATTCTAGGATAGGACTCGAGATTTTCTAAATAAACCCCCCATTTTCAATGTGTTGCTACCACACAGCCTACTCATCACTCCTAGTAGGAGATTCATCCGTCTTAATCCATACCAGCCGGAGTCCCACAAGGCTCTTGTTTGAGCCCAATCTTATTTAATTTGTATATTAATGATCTGCCAACACTCACACACACTAGCATTTCACTATTTGCCGATGATTCTGCCCCGTATACAAGCTCATTCAGACTCGATATAATAGTAAACAGATTGCAATGTAGTTTTAAAAAGATCCATGCATTTTCTTGGAAATGGAAAATAAAAATAAACCTCGCAAAAACAGAAGCTTTTCGGTTTACAAAGAGGACTTCGCCAAGAAATTTATATTAAAATTCAAAATAATATAATTCCATGGGCTCACCATTTAGGACTAATTCTAGATAGAGGTCTCACCTTCACCGAGCACATAAACCAGAAGCGGGATAGATGCATGAAATTAATCTATTCAATGTTCCCATATTTTAATAAAAAATGTAAATTAAGCCCTAAAAATAAAACAATTCTTTATAAAATGATTATACGCCCAGTACTGTTATATGCTTGTCCTGTTTGGAGTTCAACCTGTTCAGCCGACTATAAAAAACTTCAGATTGTCCAAAATATCTGTCCCTGAATAATAAATGACTACCCTAGATACACTAAAATTACAGACATCCACGACGAGCTGGCAATGCCTACAATCACAGACTATTGTGAGGAAAGCATGGGAAAGGAAGGAACCCAGACACCAGTCAGCAATATTGAACATCAGCAGCTAGAGACCTGCATTGCTCTATGATTCCCACAATTCCCCAATCCTACCTGCCTATTTAGGAAGGGGTAAATCCTAGCTCACTCTCATTCTCTCTACCAGACTCCACACCTCGACACTCTCTCCACTCTTCTCCCGTCCAGGCCAGTTGTCCTACCAATACACGCTACTACTAACAAGCTGCCTTTCATTCTCAGCCCCCGAATCTCCATCACACTATATACACACACTCACGACTAAATTCTGTCAATCACTACAATCATCAGACAATCCACTTATAGCTGAAATAGGTAATTATAAAAAACAAACCCTCAGACGATACACCCACAGACGGACCTAACACATACTTCTCGACACCTGACCTCATCTCAGTAAGTAAATTATATCAAATGTATGTATTATACTTATATTTTTCTTTGTTTTTTTTTTTTTGTAATTTTTCCCAAAGTTTCAACATTACTTAAGATCATTGTGAATGTAGTTCAACAATGTAAATATTGTATATTCAATTTGTAAATAAAAATGTCTTCTTCTTCTTCTTCATCCGTCTTCCACGGAGTCCAAAAATTTGTAATTAAAAAAACAAAACAAAAAGTCCAACTCGCAGGAACTGCGTCATCTTTGGGCGGTTACGTACATCTCGAAGAAATTAAATAGATTAGCATCACAAATCATCAGCGCTTATATCTCTGATTGACGTTGCCCTATCGAATATTGCTTCAGAACCTTTTTTGTAGAGAATTTAGCAAGCATTCGAATGGTCACCTTCCACTTACCACGATTTTCCAACCGTTATCGAGATATTTACGAAAAATGTATGAATATCCGAAAACATTTCATGTCTATTAATAAAATAATTTTTTTCGCATACTTCCTTAACTCCAAATATATCCAAAATTTAAACATCTTAGTTTGGATTAATTTCCAAGATGTAGAAAATATTTCAATTAAATCCCGCGATTCTAAGTACCCACAAAAAAATAATGACTTACAAAACATTGATTCCACTTTTCTCAAAAACGGTTACAGGTACGCCTTGAAAATTGTTTCATTCGTTGTCCTATGTTAAGAACCTACAAAACCAGTAAGCATATAAACTCAAAAAAGTAAGCGTTACAATTTTTTTTGCGCGCGAATTTCGCCCCAAACACTATCTTCCAGTGGGCGGATTCTGCTGGTTAACGAACTTGACCTTTCAAATTATACGACAGATTTTTGTACCACATTTCATCAAAATCGGACCATTTTTGAGCTTGCTAGAGCGCGAACAGACAAGCATATAAATATATATATATATATATATATATATATATACAAATTTGAACCACCTATATTTTCGTGATCTATGGGGTCTGAAACGAGAAAGTTTCTAGCCTAAAAGATAAAGGCCTAAAAAATTTACAGTTATTTTCAATTTTGTGTTAATAGAAATTGAATTTAATTAATAAATAGTTCATTTCAGTATACCTATACCAAATAATAAGAGCCCTCTTAATTATTATATTTTTAAAGCTTATGAAATTATAATATTTTCCTAAAAGTGGGGAATCTGAAGTTTAATAGACATTAACAAAAAAAAAAAAAAAAGTAAATAACCCATAATTTACCACAGAAATAAGAAGTTTGTAAATTTGCCCCCTTTCCCTGGTTTTATAATTGACAAAGTCTGCTTGTTTTTAAAGTAAATTTTGTCTAGTTTACGATGCTGCAATTTTGGATTACATATCTTAAACAGTTATTTAGTTATTGCTTTCTAGTCAACGAACAAACATACAGACTGACAGCTGGTAGACGTTTTTGACCTAGCCTATGACGCTCCCCGTATCAAGACGTACCTATGTGCCAAGTTTGGTCAAAATCGGATTTGTATAAGGAACAAACATACAAACAGACAAACCGACAATCAGATAAACAGACAGACACATGATTTTTATATACATAGATATTTCGAACTCATAGCCGGCTTTCCTCCTTATAGAGGGAGGGTGGAAAAGCGCTAAAAAATAATGAAATTAACGAGATCATAGCTAATAGAAATCAAGACATGGTATAAATGAATCACATGCAACTCTTAGCTTTCCTTTCTATATATTTTCAAATTTCCAGGAGAAGAAGAGAGATAAATTCTTACAGAGTAAACTGTTGCCATGAATCACAAAAGGGGACACTAGAGCACTAAAAAAATATTAATGGTAAAAGTTGAACGGAAGATAAAAATTCAAGGGAAGTATGTTCCAACACCGGTCATAAATACCTATCATGAAGAATGAATACTGGTCATGCTATATTCATTTTTCTTATCATAAATTAAATAAAAATCCATATTTATTATTATAGGAACATCCTTCCTATGGGAGATGATACATATTAAACGAGGCAATTAAAATTCTTTACAAATATTTAGAACAAAAGTCAAAAATTTACTGGATCTTATTATCTCGGCGTGGTAATGTGTTTTATATATTCATATTTACTTATGAAGAATTGTTTTTGACGAGGGTTGCAGAAACACAGAATATTTATTTATTTTTCTTTCCGGGGCATCGACTGCTGAGGTCATAAGCACCATCCCTTCAGTTTTGTTTAATAAAAAAAAAAAAAAAAATAGCTTTCTTGCTTTGAAATAAAATGTTATGAACAGGCACAAGAAGTGCTCGGATATAAATTTAACCAATAGAAAAAATGAAATGAAAAATTGTATCCTTTTTCTATTCCCGCAAATTATATTTTTACAAGTAATTATTTAAAATATACAGAATAAATAGTTTCACTCACACAAAAGCACACTGTATTGACACATTGATTCAGCAAATTACTTTCACGCCAGTAAAACACATAAATTACATTCGTAACAAAGAGTGCACAGATTGCACAAGTAACGCCTACTGATATCTCTCAGGGTGTTTTTTAAACAAACAAAATTATTAAACCAATAAAGAAATATGGTAGATCTTCATATACAGATCACTTATAAGAACATTTTCTTGTTAAAATCAATAGTTTTTTCCCAGAACTTAGTTCAGAGTATGGACAGATAATCAAAAAAATAAAAATGTTAAAATAAAATCAACAGACAATACTGATATTTATATTTGTAATCCAAAATGAGATTGCAAATATCATTATTGTCTGCTCATTTGTACTCATTTCATTTTAACATTTTTGTGTAGTTGATTATCTATCCATAATCTTAATTATGTTTTGGAGAAAAAAAAAAAAAAACTATTGTTCACTTATCTTTTTATAATGTTCTGTTACTTATTTGTGTTAACAACATAATATTCTTGTAAGTGATTTTATTTGCTTTAGGTCCGCCCGATTTTGCGCGGACGCCACTGCTTATGCGCGAACGCCAGCTGCGCTATTTTGTAAAACCTTTTTGGAACGCCTAGATCAACCCGACAAACCTATGTAAAGTGCAGTAAAACATATAGTCTTCTTTTTCGTACATGGCCACTGCCCATGAGCTAACGCTACTACGCTTGCGCGACCGCCACTACGCATGCGCGACCGCCACAGGGCAGGCGTGACCGCCACTGCGCAGGTGCGATTACCACTGCGCATGCGCGAACGCCAGCGGACTCTTTATTGTAGCGTTTTTTTTTCAGTTTAGTCACCGCTAAAGCATATTTATGCTAAAATATTGTTGATGTTATCCTAGGCGAATCCCAACTATTCCCTGACTGCTTATTGATTTTCTGGTATAATCTTCCTAAACTAGGTTTAATATCTTATAAATCCAGTTTTGATTTGAATTCTTAATTTCCTTGGTCTATTGCTCTCGCCTTATGAGTCCTGCATTACCAATAAAGCCCACTATTGTATTATATTAATCTAATCAACTATTTCTAGGGAATAAGAGAAGGCGAATCGAAGAAAGGAGGACAGTACACCCACGATGTACAGGTGAGCTGGAAAAAACAAGGAATACCTCTTAGTGAGGCTTTCTTCAAGCTGAGGAGTCCAACAGCACCGGGAATCGCTACTTTAGGAAAGAAGAAATAAATTAATTATAGACATTCTATAGTTTTAATCTTGTAAATAGCTTTATAAAAAAATAGAATAAAAAGCAAAAAAAAAAATAATAAATAATTAATTATGTAATCCTGCATGTATAAATATAGAAAAAAAATTAATTTTTTTTTAAAAATATTTATTTGCTTTTATGTTGTTTATAAATATAAAAACAAATTTATTTTAATACTATTACTACTATGAATAATTTTTATGATGAAAATGTACAAATTTATTAATAAGTAAAAAAAATTTATTTTTATATTCGTTTTTATTTTATTTTAACCTATAATATACCTAAATATTAAATGCATTAAAGCAAAAAGAATTAATTGTGGTTTAGTGTGTTAAATAAAAATTTAAAGATCCTTATCAATCTACCCAGTCCTAGGAAGATTAAATGAATGCATGATGGTTGACAAACCACTCCATTTTGGCTGTAAATGTCAGGAAATATTGATGTCTTAAATATCAGATTATTTCTTATATTAAACTAAATATATATAAACATATTTATTTTAGCGCGGTTCCTCCCTACCCCATAGGGAGGAACCCCGCTTTTAAGGTTGATACAATGAAACAATCCGGAAGTGCCGACTAGAAAATTTCGCGTTTCAGAACCCCTAGAGACCGAAAATAACGGTGGTTCAAATTTGTATATATATATATATATATGTCTGTTCGCTCATTTCTGGCTTCCCTAATGGTCCGATTGTGATGAAATTTGGTACAAAAATCCGTCGTCCAATTTAAAAGGTCAAGTTCGTTAACCAGCAGAATCCACCCACTGGAAGATGGCGTTTGGAGCGAAATTCGCGCAAAAAAAATCGTAACGCTTACGTTTTTGAGTTCATAAGCTTGTAAGTACTCGTTTTATAGGCTTCTTGGGCTAGGAAAACGAATGAAACCATTTTCAAGGCGATAGCTTTAACTGTTTTCGAGAAAATTGGAAAAATAGTTTTTGAATACCGTTTTTGGTTTGGGTACTTAGAATCATGGGATTCAGTTAAAACATTTTCTGCATGTTCTACTTTCATTAAAACTAATATGTTGAAATTTTTGTTACGTTTGGAGTTAAGGAAGGGTTAGAATAAAATATTTTATTAACAGACATAAAACATTTTGGTAACTTTGTATACTTTCCTTAATATTTCGAAAAAGGTTGAGAATCTTGCGAAACGTAAGATTACCATTAGAAAGCTTACTAAATGCTCTACAAAAATGGTTCTAATAAAAGTTTTGATTATGCGATGTCAATCGGAGAAATAAGAGCTTAAAACTTTAAAGTAATTGATTTCGCTTATTCAAACTGTTCTTTTAGCGCGGTTCCTCCCTCCCCCATAGGGAGGAACCCCGCTTATAAGGTTGATACAATGAAACAATCCGAAAGTGCCGACTAGAAAATTTCGCGTTTCAGAACCCCTAGAGACCGAAAATAACGGTGGTTCAAATTTGTATTTATATATATATATATATATATATATATATATATATATATATATATATTTATATATATATATATATATATATATATATATATATTTGTCTGTTCGCTCATTTCTGGCTTCCCTAATGGTCCGATTGTGATGAAATTTGGTACAAAAATCCGTCGTCCAATTTAAAAGGTCAAGTTCGTTAACCAGCAGAATCCACCCACTGGAAGATGGCGTTTGGAGCGAAATTCGCGCAAAAAAAATCGTAACGTTTACGTTTTTGAGTTGATTAGGCGATGTCAATCGGAGAAATAAGAGCTTAAAACTTTAAAGTAATTGATTTCGCATCAACACTAATATGTTGAAATTTTTGTTACGTTTAGAGTAAAGGAAGGGTTAGAATAAAATATTTTATTAACAGACAAAAAAAGTTTTGGTAACTTTGTATAATTTCGTTAGTATCTCGAAAACCGTTGACAATCTTGTGAAGCTGAAGATTACCATTCGGAAGCTTACTAAATGCTCTACAAAAAAGGTTCTGAAGAAAGTTTTAATTAGGCGATGTCAATCGGAGAAAAAAGTGCTTAAAGCTTTAAATTAATTGATTTCGTTTATTCCAATGGTTCTTTTTGTCTGTTTTATTTCTTGTTATTTTTTAATTGCTTATAGTTGGATAATGTATTTGACAATAAAACTGGTTAAGTAAAATAACAAAAACAATTTATTGTTAGAAATGTAGATTTCCAAGATTCCAAGACCTTTTCACTAGCGGGTCCGTTTCTAGTGTAGCAGACCCTTCCAGGTAAGATTGTAAATCATGACCTTTCAAGACTTTACTACTCACAGGAATGGCGTTAGTGACCTTAAGGGTTGACACGCCATTATAATAATTAATTTAAAAAAAAAGACTTGTGGAACCAAAATAATAACTGCTTCTATTTTAATCTTTCCAAATTAGACTAGGGATATGAACGGAACCGCGCTAAGATGATGCAGTCCTGCGAGACGGACTTTTTGTCTTTGATTTTGTTACTTAGAATTATGGGATTTAGTTGAAACATTTTCTGTATGTTCGAATTTCATCAACACTAATATGTTGAAATTTTGGTTATGTTGCTTATAGTCGTATAATGTATTTGACAATAAAACAGATTAAGTAAAATAAGAAGATCAATTTATTGTTAAAAATGTAGCGTTCAAAGAGAGAGATCCCAAGGCTTTCCAAATGCCTCTGAGCGGAGGCCTTTCTGCCCGCCTTATGGGATAGCTGACCCATACAGGTAAGATTGTAAATCAAGACCTTTCAAGACTGGTTTGTTTGAGATTTCATTTGGATAGGTGTTTTGCTATTGATCTAAACAAAGTAATAACTGTTTCTATTCTATGCCTTCATGAACACTAGAGATAAGAACGGAACCGCGCTAAGATGACGCAGTTCCTGCGAATCGGACTTTTTTAATTACTATTTTTTTTCTTTTCTTTCCTTATTCTATTTCACAAGCCCGGTATTCCCATGCGTCCTATAGTAGCCTTCAAGTCTGCTCCATCCGAGAAGCTTGCTAAAGGATTGGTTAAGATGTTTAACGTGTTAGTGGTTTTTAATCCCACTTACTCCATTAAAAATAGCAGAGATCTTGTAAAGATAATGAACAGCCCGAATAGGAAGTTTCCTGAAAATCGGGTTCTCGCTTCGATGGATGTCGATAACATGTTTACGAACATTCCGCCCATGCATGTTATGAGGATTTTTGAGTTATTTTTCAACATTAAAAAAATTAGTCCTCTCGTATCTGGGGAATTTCTAACACTGCTGTCGATTTGCCTTGAACAAAATTATTTCATATTTAGAAATCAATTTTATTCCATGAAGAAAGGGCTCATTATGGGATCTCCTATTAGTCCTTTGGCAGCTAGTCTTTTTATGGACTATTTGGAGATGAAGTTCATCTTGTGTACCCGAAACCCGTTTGTTGGAAAACTAGATTTTTATCGGAGGTACGTAGACGATGTGATAATTAGTTTTTCGGGGAGCGCTGACGAGTTGGAAGGACTCCTGGCCTATATGAATGGGTGTCATGAGTCGATCAAATTTAAATTAGAAAAAGAAAAAGAGGGCGCGTTGCAGTACCTCGATTTGGAAATCAGAAGGGAAGGCTGCACTCACTCATTTAGTGTATACAGAAAGCCAACTACTACTGACTCCATGATCCCTGCTGACTCATACCATCATAGGCAATACAAGATGTCTGCATTCATCTACATGGTGGACAGGATCTTGGATTTGCCTCTTGGTGATGAAGATTTTCGAAAAGAGGTGACCTACATTAAGCACATGGCAGTGAGAAACGGATACCGAGAAGTGGATGTCGATAAGATGTTGGAGAGGCGATTCAAGAAGAGGTTGGAAAAGCAAGAGAGGGGTGATGTAAGTGAGGCGGTTGCTGTCAGACACCCGGGCGCGGTGAGTTTCCCATACATGGGAGCCATATCCAATAAGATTGGTAATCTCTTGGGAAAAGTGGGAATAAAAGCCGCTTTTAAGAGTAAGGGCTCTCTCAAAAGCCGTTTGTCAAAAACTAAGGACGAGATACCACCGTTGGATAAATCGGGTGTATACAAGGTGGAGTGTTCCTCTTGTGAGGCTTCATATGTTGGCCAAAGTGGGCGTAAGCTGCGCACTCGGATTAAGGAACACCTGACAAGAAGTGACTCCGAAGTGAAGAAGCACCTTAGAGCGGAGCAACACGCTGAAACTTCGCTGGAAGTGCAGGTCCTGCATCAATGCAATAAAGGAAAGATGATGGACCTGCTGGAGCAGGTGGAAATTAAAGTGGATTCCCTCACGTCAAGACAATGTTTAAACGGCAGAGGTGAAGGAGGCATTTTTCAACATGTTCCTAACGCCAGCCTCCCCCACCTAGCTAGGCTAGAGGGCCAGTATAGTCGGAGGAAGGTCCGAGTGAACCTCGCCCAGCTATAGGAGGTAGGTGTGGTTTTTAATTGGGGGGTATTTATGATTTGTTGGTTGTTATTGATTTTAGTACTGTAATTTTTATAAATGTTTTAATGTTGGCCTCTTGGCAACGATTGGGTTTTTTAAATATGACTTATTTGGGTTTTTTAGAGTTTTTTTAGAATTGTACTGTATGTTATTTTTATTGTTTTTAGTTGTTTTTAATTGTTGACGTAGTGTATAATGTGACGTACCCATGTGATTTAAGTTAAGTTATTTTATTCGATTGTAATGTTGCCTTTGTTGATGGGTGTTAACAGGACACTGAGGATGAGGTGCTGACCTCGAAAACGTTTTGTTACAATAAAGGAATTAAACAGTGGAGGTGTGTTGACTTGGTTTTTGCATCCTGTTTACTATGATGAACCTTCACCAGCCAACCAACCACATTTGTAAAATTATTTATTTACTTTATTTCATTTTCAATTCATTCATTTTTTTTTCTATTATTTTGCTGCTCAATATTATTATTAGTTTTGTATTGTACTGGCATAGTACAAAAAATATCAGTTAATGGCAAAAGAGTGATACGACGCCATTTACCAAGGCATCGTAAAATATAAAATAATATTAATTATATTCATTATTATTCTTGATTTTATAATAATTGTGGGAGTACCATATAAAGAAATTCTTACTTATTCGAGGGTGAATGAAGTTGGAACCTTCTAAGGTTCACCTACATAATTCAAGAACCCCGCCCTGGGGTGAAGAACAGATTGGTAAGCAGAAAAACTTAGGACCCCTCCACAAGAAGAAAATCTCGGAATTCGGTGTGAATTAATGGGAAGCAGGTTCTTGCTTTCAGAAAATAAACTTAGCTATACTAGTCTCGCTAAAAGAAAATACCTTAGCTAAACTAGTTTCGCTAAAAGAAAATGTAAAATTATCGGAATAAGGACAACTTTTTATTTTCTAAACTTTTTTCCGGCAGAAGCTGCCTAACCAAGCATATTCCAAAATATGCTAAGAATGACTTTTATAAATTTAAAAGAAGCAAAAATGATTAAAGCAAAAACAACAGAAAAGTCCGTCACGCAGGAGCTGCATAACTAAGCACTTTCCTCAGAATTTGGGTAGTGTAGACTGCTTTCCAGAACAATTTGCTTAAAATATCCTACACAAATAAAATAAAAACATGAATAGTTCTCTTTTAATTTTGTAATGAGTAACTGATAAATTATTAATTTTCTTCCAGAGTTATGTTTACACATGGTACCTACTACACTACGTAATAAATACAAAAAAACCTCATATTATTGTATTTTGATCTAACGCAGGAACCGGATACAGTCACTCTAGTGGTAGAAAGCGCTCCTTGCGGCGCCTTTGTGAACCTATGTCTGGCTCCCTTTTCTATTAAAATATATTACAAAGTAAACCCCCCTTTCCGATTGACCGATTCAGCTCATTTTTACAACACTTCTTTCTCATGAGTTACCAACTACGTATACCGCGTTTCGTTACAATATAGCAGAAATTACGACCAGTATGAGTATATTAGTAATTTAGGTCCGGAGTAAACCCCCCCCCCCCTCCTAATGAACCGATTTAGTTTATTTTTACAACACATATTTACCTGTAGAATACCTCTACGAATACCGAGTTTCGTCGAAATATACCAAAAATCACGGTTAGTAGTGGCGAATTGGTATTGTGGGTCTGGAGTAAACCCCCCCCCCCTCCTAATGAACCGATTTAGTTTATTTTTACAACACATATTTACCTGTAGATTACCACTATGAAGACCGAGTTTCGTCGAAATATACCTAAAATCACGGCTGGTAGTGGCGAATTGGTATCGTCGGTCCGGAGTAAACCACCCCTCCTTATGAACCGATTTAGTTCATTTTTATATCTCACTTTTCTCTCTATATTACCGCTACGAATACCAAGTTTCGTTGAAATATAACAAATATTACGGCTGAAATGGTCAAATTAGTGTTTTGGGTTTGGGGTAAACCCCCCCTTCCGGTGGACCGATTTTGGTGGTTAACGAACTCGTTCAATCGTTTGCTAATTGAATGCTATATACCAAGTTTCGTGACGAAGAAACAAAAACTCTGGCCGCTATCGTGTTTACATATATACATATATATATATATATATATATATATATATATATATATATATATATGTATGTATATATATATATATATATATGTATGTATATATATATATATATATATATATATATGCATATATTATTATTTTTTATTATTAGTTTCCTCTCTGCAGTAACCCTGCAAAGAGGCCGTTTATTTTGTGCTACACGTTCCAATACATAATGTATATCACATGTATTTTATAAAATTTTGTCATCAAATGTTCTTAGATATATTACATTAATGATTTAACATTAAATAATTAATAACTAAATTTAAATAATTAGAAAATAAATATAATTTTATATATTTACATAATTTGTTTGCTTACATTTTTTATTATTTCAATTGTCTTTATAGGCATCGATCGTCTTTAGAGTAAGGCACGCTCTCTTACAAAACTCTCTGAAGCTTGAATAGTGTTTATCAAACAGCTCTTTTTCTGTAATGGGCCAGTTTTTTATATTCTTTTGAATTGTTTTTCTCT
Source organism: Gonocerus acuteangulatus (assembly GCA_946811695.1). Classification (NCBI taxonomy): domain Eukaryota; kingdom Metazoa; phylum Arthropoda; class Insecta; order Hemiptera; family Coreidae; genus Gonocerus; species Gonocerus acuteangulatus. The sequence goes on from OX328125.1 coordinate 20,478,068, forward strand.
CTTCTATGAGTAACTTACATTTGTATATAAGATGCTGTGTTGTTTGTGTTGTTGTGTTGTCGCAAGGGCATGCCGAGCTGTTAGTTAGCTTGTGTAAGTATGTGTTTAATGATCCGTGTCCAGTTAGTAATTGTGTCGTGTAGAGGTCACTACCTGTATGTTTACGTACTAAGTAGCTATGTATGTCAGGTATAAATGAAAAGAGTGTACGTCCTTTTGTAGAGTTTCCCCATTGTGTTTGCCAGCGCTCTATCGTTTTGCGTGATAGAATGTGTTTCATGTGTGTCTTAGATATTTTGTTGTATGTTATTGGTATATTATTGTCGTTGGACGATGAATTAGCGAGTCTGTCGGCTATCTCGTTTCCTTCAAGTCCGTCGTGTGCTTTGACCCATTTAAAGTGTGTAGTTATGTGTTTCATTTGTGTCTGAAGTAGTTTGTGTCTTATTTGTTCAATTATTGGTTCGTGTATTTTTCTATTGGTCAATTTGTATAGTGAAGATTTACTGTCTGTGCATATTTGAACTGTTGAATTTGTCTCTACTTGTGTATTGATAAAGTCTAGTGCCTTTAGTATTCCTAATTGTTCTGCTTGATTGTTCGTACAGTCCTTTAATGCATATATATATATATATATATATATATATATATATATATATATGTATATATATATATATATATATAAATAAATAAATTTTAACGGGGGTCATTTTCGGTGTCTACTAGGTAGGATCGATAAAGATTTGAAGAAATTTTTCGAAATTTCCGTCATGAGTCCAACCTCAATAGCTACTTTCCTTCGGAGGAAAGTGCTAAAACGCTTTCACATAAATTCTGTTGCCTCTTCAGAAGCACTAAGATAAGTAAAATAAGTAAACAAAATCAGTCCCGTAACATGCCACAAGGGCAGACTCAGAGGCAGATACTATGGAAGTATGTGATTCATGAGGCTCACTAGGGAGATAGTGTGGTCATTACTATGCTCCTGTCGCCTGATTTTACCCTTTGCAGGTACAGTTAATAAATTAATTAAAGGCTGGGTTGGCCTAGGGACGGTTAGGGAGGCCGAATCCAACCCATGAATGAAGACTAGAAGATAAAAATCTTTAGTGCTTTCTCGGGATTTGAAATCATGTCCTCCAGCATATAAGTCCAGTACTCTACCACTGACCTAACCTCGCCCCCAGTAAAATAAGTATACAGCCTAATTACTGGAAGTTACCTTCAGATAAAAGCGCCATGTCTAAACGGAAATTATCAACATGCTCTACACTACTTTAATAAAACAGACTAATACGTAAAAGTGGTTTTATTTTATAATTTGACCTACAGCATATTTTATAAAATCATTGAAAATTTGGGATAATTTTTGAAAATCATTATATAGTTTTGATCAGCTCCATGGAATATATTAGCTGAAATTTATCTCTTTGGTGTGCTGAATCTAAAAATTCAGCACACCAAAGTATTCCATATTTTTATGTCCAACAGGTACAGAATTGTTGTAAAAATGAGGGATTGGTAATAAAAAAAAGTAAATAGTTTAGAGCCTTCTGCTCAAATTCAGAAACATAAATATGCTTTCGGCCCACTAGACAAACCTATGTAATGTATTGTATAACATACAGTCGGGTTTTTCGTGCATGCGCGAACCCCAGCGGACACTTTCTTGTGACTTTTTTTTGTAAAGCGTTTTTGTAACGTTTTTTTTTTTTTTTTTAGGTTTGTCATCGCTAAAGCTTATTTATGCTAAAAAAAATCACTCGAGTTTGTGCCCCCTATAAAAAAAAAATGGTTGAGTGCCACTGATGTCGAATCCTTTGTACATAAATATTTAATGCAAAAATATATTCTTCAACAATTGTTATAATCAATATAAATTGATACGTTCTAAAGCACTAGAGCCTTTTTGCGTAGTATACGACTCCGTTTATTTCCTGAAATATTCAATAAACCTGATAATACTTTAAAAGGAATTTGTGGAGCTCAAAAGCATTTTATAGAACATACGGAAATATTTCCTGACAAGTTGCTATGAATTAATGAGACAGCTTCAAAAGATTCCTGCGGAGCTAAAAGGGAACAGATTGCAAATTCTCACGGTGAATTATGAATCCACATTCTAGCGAACAACAAAGGAGCCGCCAATCGGGCTTATCCTGATAATATCACAGAGAATATTCGATAACAGTTAGTTGCAGGGATTTAGCAATCACGAGTACTTATTTACTTGCGGCAAGTACTTAGGTGTAGATGGAGGAATGTATTTGTAAGTATTTTGTGATTTTTTTTTCTCGAAATATCAGATCTGTCATTAACAAAAAAAAAAATAATAATCTAGGCAAGAAGATATATAATATTTCGGACCATTGCATCTTAATCACCATGTCAAAAGATTATGGCATATGGATTAACACAAAACATTTAAAAAGCTGTTAAAATTCAGGCAGTACAACAAATTAATCGAGACAGACCACCTTTATGCTGCTGAAAGATTAGTTATCAAACGAAAAACTGACTTTGAATAAATTTATAAAAACTCGAAAGAATAAATGTGGAAAAATATGAGGTCTAATTAGTACTGAAAAGATTTTTATCTCCTTGCGCCTTTGTTCATGGGTTGGATTCGGCCTCCCTGACCATCCCTAGGCCAACCCAGCCTTTAAATAATTTATCTGTGGGTACCTCCGTACTAATGACCCTAGCAGTCAAAGCAGCGAAGGGGAAAATCAGGAGGCCGGAACATAGTACTGACCACAATATCTCCCTAGTTTGCCGTATATTCATTAATCAGACCTCTATAGTATCTGCCTCTCAGAACCCTCGTGGCCTGTTACAGGACTTTTTTTTCTAGAATTAGTACTGAACAACAAACTTAGAGGCATCGACGTAGTAACGAAATGTCCAACCCGCAGGAACTGCGTCATCTCAGCGCGGTTCCGTTCATATCTCTACTGTCATTAGTAAAGAAATAAAAGCAGTTATTGATAAGTTTTGATCTTTCGTGCTAAAATAGGAAAATGATTGTATCCTAAGCGGAAATTACACCATCCTCTTTTTCAACTTTCGCTCTTGGAAACGCTATAAGAATCCCGTTTTACTTACACCGAAATGTTTTTTTCTCAAATACTTCCTTAACTCCAAACGCAACCAAAATTTAAATATTTTTGATTAGATCGATGTCACACTTCTGAAACAAGTTTCAATTGAATCAATCGTTTCTGAATATCAAACTGAAAATTAGTTGTATCAATTTTTCTCGTAAATATTGCAGATATCGCTTTAATGGTATCATTCGTTTTCCTTCGTGAATGAACCTATAAAACGAGTACCTGCAAGCATATAAACTCGAAAACGTACGCATTAAATGTTGCGCGAATTTCACTCTAAAAGCCAAGTTCTGCTGGTCAACAAACTCGACCTTTCAAATTAGACGAAAGATTTTGGTACCAAATTTCATAAAAATCGGACCATATTTGAGCCTGTGAGAGAGCGAACAGACAAATACACTCACACATACATAAGCGGGTTTCCTCTTTATGGAGGGAGAAACCGCGCTAATATTACAAATGCAACTCCACTCTGAGCTTTTTCAATCCCACGCCATTTAATGTCGCAATGCCTCCGAGTCAAGAAATATACTTCAGGATGCATTTCAAGAAAAAAATATTAAAATGAAAAGGAGCAGTCATATCGTCCTGGCACAATATGAGTATTAATAAATTTCACGTTCCTTAATATAAAATTCAAATAAGGCAGGTATGCGCGTTCCTATTGCCACGCCTTCAACCAAATAACTTTTCCACTTAATATGAATACTAAGTTGGTACATTTTGACTTCAAAATAAATTATTTGAAAATTAAAAACGTTTCAAATTTATCAATTTATGTACAGTAGAACCTCTCATATCCGACCTTCCCATAACCGACTCTTCCCGATATCCGACCGTCTTTGATTCACTGTACTCAACAACAGTTGAGAAGAAATCGACTAGGATGAAGACGAAACCACCAGTGCCGACGTAGAGGGTCATTCTGCTGCTAAGGATGCCTTCGGCGTAGCGCTGAAATACATCGAGCACCATCCAAATGCCCGATGGATGTATTGTGGGCCAAAAAGTGGTTGAGTAAAAGTTTGAAATGTATATAGCAACAGTTTCACAATTACAATAAAGTATGCACTCTACATTATAGCTGTTTTTATAACTTTGAAAGGTGTTTTTTTGTTTCTCCCGATATCCGACCTTTTGGCCGTTCCGACCATGGCCCGGTCCCGTCATGGCGGATATAAGAGGTTCTGCTGTATTCGATTAGAGAAGAGCTGTAAGTACTATAGAATAATTCGAGGACATTCAATTTATACATAATTCAGTTTTAATTCCAAATACAAATTCATTTTCATCCAAATTAATTTTTTAGCGCGATTCCTCCCTCCCTCCGAAAATACCTGGAAGCCTATTAAAGTAAAAATGATGCGGTTTTATTCGCGTGAATTACATAAAAAAAAAAAAATGTTCCGATACATGGATTCTGAGGTATTATAAGGACTTCGATCGAAGAATACCTCAGAAACGGGGTTCTTTTCTATAGAGGGAGGAAACACAATGAACGGCTAAAAAAAAAAAAACAAAAAAATCAAAACAAGGCCCGTTTTCATCCAGCAAGGCCCGTCAACATCCAGCACAATATCCCCTGACAATATTTTTATTTTTATTTTCTCTCTAAAATGTGTTATTAGTCATCCTATTTAGTTTCTCCATTTAGCAGGATTCCTTTATGGAGGAATTTCCCTTACGATATCACAAGGATATGTTTCGTCGTTTCATTACCCACAACACAATAGCTCATCTACTATATATTTGTCAAATACCACTCACTCACTCACTGACTCACTGACCTATCATCACCCAGCCCAAACCGCTCGACAGGAAATTTTGAAAGTTTGCGTGGACACTCCCTATATAACGTAGGCACTCACTAAGAAAGGATTTTTTGATATTCGAATTGTTCAGTATTTTTAGAGGGGATTAAAGTTTCAGCTGTTTAGAGCATGCACGCGTAGGTTGCTAGGATGATAACAGGATAGCTGTATCCATACTGTATATATTTCATAGTATTATTTTTAATTGAGGTTAATTTCAACTATGATGGCAGTCCTTGAATTACTAGAAATAAACTGTGATTTTGTCCCTCATAGAGTTTACGCCCTGGTGATGGTCCATCCACTACCTGGAATCCACATTTTCTCCCAATCCAGATGGTGATCCTTTCCAAACATTAGTAATACTTAGAGACTTGGATGAACCTCTTCCTCTTTCCCCTCCTCCGAAGTCATTTAGTCCATCTGATATTGACCATCTCCCACGCAAGAAATCACCTGGTCATGACCTAATAACCTCAAATATCCTTCGCCAACTTCCACAAAAAGGCTTAATGTTCCTTACGCTTATTTTCAATAGTGTCCTTCGAACAACCCATTTCCCCACTTCTTGGAAACACTCCTCAATTATCCTGATTCCCAAACCCAATAAACCGAATATTCTTGTAAGCTCCTATCGTCCAATAAGTCTTCTACCTACAATTTCCAATATATTTGAGAAACTCCTCTACAAACGTCTCTTATCCATTGTAGAAACCCTCAATGTAATACCAAATCACCAGTTCGGTTTCCGTTCCCAACATTCTACTACTCAACAAGCCTTCCGAATTGTTGATGTCATATCCTCCACACTCGACCGTAAAGGTTCTTGCATAGGTGTTTTCCTTGACGTGGCCCAGGCCTTCGATCGAGTATGGCACCCTGGACTCCTGTTCAAACTCAAACAATTCCTGCCTCATACTTACTACCTTATCTTAAAATCCTATCTTAAAGACCGCTTGGACTTTCCACGTCCAATATAGTAGATCCCAATCCTCATCCCGGCCAATCTCAGCAGGAGTTCCACAAGGCAGCATCCTAGCTCCCCTCTTGTATTCCATTTTCACTGCTGATATCCCAATGAACCTCGACATTACAACCAGCACTTTCGCAGATGATACCACATTTCTCTACTGTTCGACAGAACTTGAAATTACGGTAAATCGAATCCAGTCCCATCTGAATGAAGTTGAAACTTGGCTGAATAAATGCCGCATCAAAGTTAACCCTGAGAAGTGTAGCATGTAACCTTCACTCTAAGACGAAGTGAGTGCCCTCCTGTTTTTATCCATAACTTTCCTATCACTCAATCTAAGGAGGTCCGCTACTTAGGTTTCCATCTCGAAAGACATCTAACTTGGAAACAAAAAACATACATATCCAATAAAAAAGACAAGAACTTAACAAACGCTACGGGCTACCTCGACGACTACTCAGGCCCAAATCAAAACTGACCATCAATAACAAACTAACAATATACAAGGCTATCATACTACCAATCTGGACCTACGGTATTGAATGTTGAGGAACAGTGAACCATCAAATATCAATATAATACAGCGCTTCCAGTCAAAAGTCCTCCGTAGAATCCTTGATGCTCCTTTTTATGTTTCAAATTCTACTATCCATCGAGACCTACAAATCCCAACCGTACAAGAACTAGCCAAATCCCGATTCCTAACATTCCACACCAAACTCTCTGCTCGTCCGAATCCTCTTGGAAATCTCCTCTCCTCTGATACAATCCCTGATGTTCCTCCACGTCGTCTCCAAAGGCGCTGGCCCCGAGACAACATTATAACATAACATCCACATACACTGTATTTGTTCTTTTTATTTTTTCTTATTTGTTTATTTTTATTTTTTATTATTTGTTTTTATTATTATTTTTTTTCTTGTACATGAATGTGTGTGTATGCATGTACATGGATGTATGTATACATACATATATGTTGTATATATTGTAAATAAATTGTTTCTTAAACTAGTGAATAATTGTAAACACAGAAAAAGAGCCCAACATTGTTACATATTTTTCTTTATATATATATATATATATATATATATATATATATATATATATATATATATATATAAATCTAATAGGGAGTTCAACAATGGTTGTATTCTCCCCTCCTATGTATCCATGAGTTATAGATCACTACAGTACTAATTACATGTTGTTCTCTGTGAACGTTGTAAATTTCAATAAAGATAAATAAATAAAAAATAAAATAAAAAAAAATTTTCCATGTACAGGCAGGGATCCGTTAGAATTTTATTATATGTATATATTGGTAACATATGTGAATACAGGTAAAAATACGTTAAAGTGTCTCGAAGTAAGCCGTGGATAGTAGTAGAAAACTTTATACTTAACTAATATAAACTGAAATGTGCATATATAAACTGAAATATGAATATATTTAACAAGTAGGATCCTCCTAGCTACAAGTAGCAAGTTCCAGAACTAATTGGACTGGAAGAAGCTCGTTACTTGGACTTAGCAAGTTTAGTAGTTAGAGATTATATTGGCCTTTGCTAGTTACAAATCCTATATTAAGGATAGATCGTGCATTAATAACAGATACTTAAGGAAAATTTGTCTACTAAGCCAGATCATTTAACTAACCATTGTTCAAAGGATTAACTTAAATTGTCTAAAAGAAAACGCTGTTTTTCCCAGCATAATAGGGAGCAGTTTTTACATTTTTCTTTTTTATTCGGATAAATTATTGCCGGCAACTTACTTCCTATAGTCTCAGCATAAGAAGCGTTTTTAGAAATGCCAGGTTACATCTTATAGCTACGACGCTGGTCACAAATTTCTACTGGTAAAACGAGAAATTTTATTAATTGAAATATTTATCGGAGAATAATTTTACAAATTCCAATAGATTATAGCTACTGAACTTATAAAACTGATTTTCTAAGCAATACAAACTTATAAGAACACATATAAAAAATATTTTATTCTCTACATACTTGATTTTCTTACAGTTTGTACATATAAATTTATTAATTAATATTACATTTTGATTCAACCCAATTGCGTTAAAAAAACAATTTTTTTTTTTTTTTTTTTTTTTTTTTACGCCGCATCGACAAATCGTGGCCATTAGCGCCGACGTCCAGGGTGCAACCAGGAATTTTCTCAGCGAGCCCTGAGATGAGAAAATTCCTGTCGCCGGTGGGGATCGAGCCCACCATCTCCCGCTTATGAATCTAGCGCGCTAGACACTAGATTACGGGAGACCCCCTAACAATAATAATAAACACAACATTGTATCTTTAAACCAAAACGTTTATATGTTTAACAAATTGCCAAATACGTATAGAGCCACAATTTTCACTTTTTATTACATTCAATTGGTTCTGTTTTAAATTTTATAGATGTTATTTTTTTTCTTTCATCTTCAATTTTTTTAAACTTATATACAACATAGAATCTTTTTTAGAAAAAAGCGACGAAGTTTAAAAGGGATCTAATGTCCAAAGAAATGCGAAAAAGTTATGATTTTACCATGATGCACTTGTAATGAAGAAACTTCTGCATAAATTCACAGAAAGGTCTGAGCCCGGAATGATTCCAGAATAAGGCATTCGAAACACTCCCTGAGGCGACGGAGGAACGAATAAACGAGCCTGGAGGTTTGTAGACGATCCTTAAAACTTTTTAACTATTTCTCCCAGCTCGCCAGCTAACTCCCATGACGCACATGTGGCGTCATGCCGTGACAGCGAGTGGGTTCGTGATGACGCACATGCGGCGTCATCCACCGCCAAGGTGTTAGTAATACCTATACTATCCTATTAGCTCTATGAAATAATCAATTCGTCGATTTCTAAGTTTTTTTTTGAAGCCAAGTTGAAATGAGCGGCATTCTCTTTTCTCAGTTATTCTATTCTATATGCCGAATGGTTACTGCAAATCGATGTAACCGAATTATGTGACACTTTTTTGTTAATTTATTCCTTATAATAAAAACGTGCTCCATGTTAAAATAAAATACAACATCGAGTAAACATAAAAAGATTAAATAAATAACATATTCAAGCTTTGTATTTGAATATAGAGCACGTTATGAATATTCATATTTATAATACCTTGGCTAGTCCTTGGAATAAGCTCTTGGCAAGTTCGATGTTGATTTAGAGTCCTGATTTAGTATACAGGAATCATCCCTTGAAAACATTGAAGAGCCTCACCACAATGATTGACTGGACTGTTGTCTGTCATCCCCGTCTGCTCCATTCATCAAATCAAAATAAAGGGATGAATTAGTTGATCCATTGACAATAGCTCAGACCGTCATTGTCGATATTCGTCTGTGTTGATGAATGCGCACTAAGTCGATAGAATAAACTCTCCCTCAACTCCAATACAATTATGGATCACTGGAAGCAGAAACTACGTCCGAATATACCGGTGTCCCGTAAATGTGTGATCAAATTTTGAGAATGGACAGTAGGCCTTAAAATGAACAAAAAAGTTTATATAAATCAAGGTCCGATCCGCAAGGATAAGGGAGATAATACTGTTTTTTTATAGATTGCCTACTTTTTTGCAAACAAACTACTGTAACTCCGTCCCAGTTGGTTGGACAGAAAATCGAATGGCACCAACTGAAAGCTGGATAAAGTTTTTATAGGATTAAAGCAGAAGAAAGCTAAGAAACTAGAAAAAAAGAATGTTTTGTTTGCTCGACTACATAGCATTAGTGTTAAATCTAATTTTGTGCATATTTATAGCTCACGTCGTTTTTAGCACTTTCCTCCGAAGGAAAGTAGCTATTGAGGTTGGACTCATGACGGAATTTTTGAAAAATTTCTTCAAATCTTTATCGATCCTACCTAGTAGACACCGAAAATGACCCCCGTTAAAATTTATATATATATCTATATATATATATATATATATATATATATATATATTATATATATATATATATATATATATATATATATATATATATATATATATATGTGTGTGTGTGTGTGTGTCTGTTAACACGATAGCGGCCAGAGTTTTTGTTTTTTCGTCACGAAACTTGGTATATAGCATTCAATTAACAAACGATTGAACGAGTTCGTTAACCACCAAAATCGGTCCACCGGAAGGGGGGGTTTACCCCGAACCCAAAACACTAATTTGACCATTTCAGCCGTAATATTTGTTATATTTCAACAAAACTTGGTATTCGTAGTGGTAATATAGAGAGAAAAGTGAGATATAAAAATGAATTAAATCGGTTCATGAGGAGGGGATTCATTAGAAGGGGGGGTTTACTACGGACCCAAATTCCTAATACACTCATACCGGTCGTAATTTCTGCTGTATACGTCGTGGGTAACTCATGAGAAAGAAGTGTTGTAAAAATGAGCTCAATCACAAAGCCGCCGCAAGGAGCGCTTTCTACCACTAAAGTGACTGTATCCTGTTCCTGCGTTAGATCAAAATACGATAATATGAGGTTTTTTGTATTTATTACGTAGTGTAGTAGGTACCATGTGTACTCATTACAAATTTAAAAGAGAACTATTCATGTTTTTATTTTATTTATGTAGGATATTTTAAGCAAATTGTTCTGGAAAGCAGTCTACACTACCCAAATTCTGAGGAAAGTGCTTAGTTATGCAGCTCCTGCGTGACGGACTTTTCTATAGATGATATCTAAGCATCCCGGATGACGGAAAAACCTCTTCCTTTCATAAGCTTTGATATGGTGTGAAACAAGGCCTATCTTTTATTTGACAATTGGAATGCGAGGGAACAAGAAAGAAAAATAAGTCCGTCACACAGGAGCTGCATAACTAGGCACTTTCCTCAGAATTGGGTAGTGTCGATTGCATTCCTGAATAATTTGCTTAAAATAACCTATATCTACTATAAATTTGTCAAATACCACTCACTCACTGACCTATTATCCCCCAGCCCAAACCACTCGACAGAAAATTTTGAAATTTTGCTGTTTCGCTAAGAAAGGGTTTTTTGATTCTCAAATGTTTAAGTACTTTTAGGGGGGCATGAATTATTAAGAAGTTCCTCATCGGCTCAAAAATGGTTCGATTTTGATAACATTTGGTACAAAAATCTTTCTTCTCATTATAAAGGTCAAGTTCATTAACCAGTTGAATCCGTTTACTGGAACATGGTTTTTGGAGCGAAATTTGTGCGAAAGATTCCTTAACGTAGGAAAACGAATGAAACCATTTTTTTAAGCGAGCCCTGTAGCCATTTACCAGAAAAATTGATAGAAAATTTTTTGAAAACTAATTTTCTGTTTGGGTATTCAGAATCGTAGTATTTGGGGAAAAATTGTATGAATGGTGATACAAAGTTTTCGGATCTCAGTATATTTTCTAAAATATCTCGAAAACGGTTGGGATCTCGTAGTAAGTGGAAGGCGGCTATTCGAAAGGTTACTAAATTCTCTACAATAAGATTCTGATGTAATGTTCGGTGGGGCGATGTCAATCGAAGAGATAAGTGCTGAAAACCTCAAATTTCTTAGTTTTATGCTTTTCAACGTGTATTTGTCTCTGTTTACCTAACTTTTGTTTTTTTTTTTTTTATTTATTTTTTTTTTTTTTTTTTTTACTCTCCACCGGTACGGTTACCTCCACATGGTGTTTCCTGGGTATCTTTAAAGTCCGTGCAATAATAAGCTGTACAAAATTATGTAGTAGCGTTAATTTTGATCATATCTTATTTAACTCAATATAAAAAATACTTATCGTTTCGGCACTAATAGCAAAATAGTTGATGCGCCGTTAAAAAACGAAAAAAAAAATAAATAAATAACTTATCGGCCGTGGTGAAGCACGAGTATTCAGCTAGTAGATAAATAAAATAAAAACATAAATAACACCTGTTTCAATTAAATTCAAAAATAGTACAATGTAAATCCCCCCCCCCCCTCCCGATAGACCGATTTAGTTCACTTTTACAACACTTCTTCCTTATTAGGTACCCAGGACGTATACCGCGTTACGATACAGCAGAAATTACGACGACGATTTAGTTTATTTTTACAACAAATTTTTCTCTTTACTTGAACAGAACGAATACCGAGTTAAAAATAACAAAAATTACGACTGTTATTGGCAAATAACTACTTTGGCTCCGGGTTAAACCCCCGGATGGACCGATTTTGTTGGTTAACGAACTCGTTCAATCGTTTGATTGGGGAATACTATATACCAAGTTTCGTGGACAAAAACTCTGGCCGGTATCGTGTTAACGGACACACACACATATATATATCCCGATCTGTATTTATTGTGTTAAAATAATAACAATAATTGTCATTAGGGGTCTCCCGTGGTCTAATGGCTAGCGCCTTGGATTCATAACCGGGAGATGGTGGGTTCGATTCCCAACCTCCGGCAGGAATTTTATCATCCCACGGCTCGCTGGTAAAATTCCTCGCTACACCCTGGATGTCGGCGCTAATGACCTAGATGTAGATGCGCCGTAAGGAAAAAAAAAAAAATAAAAAATAATTGTGATTATTTCAAATATGTTCTTCTGTCATGTTTCACTCTTTCCAAAGTGTCCCCTAATCCTTAATCTGAGCAAAAAGTGTGTATACCTAATGTTGGAAGGATGGGACATCACCATATTCCTGTGAAATTAAATAATGTGTTCAGATTGGCTTCTTCAAGCTATAGCAAATGTATTGGTTTTGACTAAGAAATCAGCCAAAATAGGCTTAAATCATTTTTGTTTTTGAAACAGCAGGGTACCATTTTAAAGCTTATTAAATAAGGCACCTTTTGAGGCGGAGGCAAACCTCTAAGTCTACAAATAGCTGAGAATGAAAATATTGAATGAGTTAAGAAAACACTAATAACAATAGTTCACATCTATACGGCTCTTAGTGTAGCTCCTAATTTACATGACAACATTTCAATAATGGGTGTTTCTTATTGGAAATTTAATGTAGTTTCGAAAAATGTGGTCGTTTTTTACGATACATAGACCAGAAATCCGGAAAACCCAATTTTTCATAAGAAAACCCAATAGTTTTGAAAATAGACAAAAGTTTGAATAGCGCCCATGAACTACAAATGAGGTGCAGAATAAACCCTTAAAATTATGACATCTCAATGTGGGACACCCTATATAATAAAAGTATATGTTGAACTTTGAAGGGTTATTCCTCACCTTGCATTGTATTATATGTTATTTATTTATTATATGCAAACTCATATAGTTGAAATATACAAATGACAAGTAGGTAGGAAATATTAGGGCAAATATTAATAATATTTTGTAGAAATATATAACTTCAAAAAACGCCTTCTGTATCATTATCCACTTTACATCCATCTGGACAATATAATGTGCAATGATAGAGGCATAAATATTGGCCGCACCCCTTGTATTTATACTGGGTGAGCCTTGTAGTCTTGTTTTCCCAAAACATTTGGCATCGCTTTATAGTTTTGGTGCTCTCAGCTACAGTGCTATCTTTTTTACGCTGTTTCTTCATCGATCGCTGCATCCATATTCATACTTGATATCATAAGTACGTTTATTTTGTTGTTGTTTTTATTTTGTGATACGTATGACACCAATGAGCTCTCTTTACTAAAAGTACAAATATGGTCGCGTGGTATCTATGAGATACAAAATAGTTTTAGTGGATAGTTACTGCTTGGAGGAGCTTCAGGTCAGAACTGCCCATCAGCCACTACCTGTTCTAGGAATAGCAAAGGGTAAGCTAGACCCACGCGCTTGCGCCCCTTACACAGTCTGCGTAAGATGCTCTGTATCCGAGAGATCTGACGCGATCATTGGAGTGTTAAAACGATCATAATAACAATTATAATTGATCAAAACTCTACATTTTTTTTGTATGTCTATTAGACTTTTAAACAAATTATGCAGGAATGCAGCTTACACTAACAGACTAGTGCTTACTTATGCAGCTCCTGCCTGACAGACTATTTATCTTGGGGATTGTAAAGTCTGTTTATTATTCCCCGTCCCACCAATCTACATTTCTTCCATCTGTAAAACACAACTCTGAAATGACCTAAAGACAAACTCTAACTAATCTAAGTTTTCCCAGAGAAACTTAACAATTCATTCGATAGAACTATTGACAGTTCTTTAGAAACATAAAATCTTTGGGTAAAGAGTTTTAAACGTTAGTAGGGTTCATATAATTTCTGAACTTCTTATGCCACTAAGAAGAACATGTATTTATTAGTTATGATTAAGGAACGGATGTTATTGTATTCACATATTTTTTTCTGATTCTTAAATCGTAATTGTTCATGTAATTCTGCACGTTATAAGTGATTTTAAAGCATTTAAACAGGTTTTTATGTTACATATTTTGTCAATAATCCATTTTTTTTTACATATTCTGCCATAAATACATATTTTGATATTCTTTTTATTGATAAAATAACCGAGGGGGGGCCGAGAAAGAAAATAATGCTTTCCCCATTGAGTCTAGATCCCTGTCTTTTCAGACATGTTTCCCCGGCGCTAATGTTCTGGAAGCAGATGCGTTTTGAAAAAAATATAACAAATTATTGTTTAGCAATTATATAATTCCTTTGATCTACTTTCTGAAAAAAATGAATTAGTGAAATAATCATGTCGATATTATTTTTCAAACTCGAGATATAAAATAATGAATTTTCAATCTATTTTTATTTTTTAGCTCCTAATGCGCATTGGACGAAACGATTGGACAGGCTTCGACTATATTTTGAAGTAAAATCACCAGAAAAAATGTATTCTTCCCTTATGAGATCAGACCGGCGTCATTTCACGTTTGATAATTTAAAAATGCATGTTGTAAACAATTTTTTCAAAATAATGTTCGTCTGTAGAAATTTTCAACTATTTTTCCCCCTTTTAAAATGAGTTCCTAATTTAATATTATTTATTTATTCTTTATTTTTAATATTTTATAGAGTTTTAGTCATTTTGTTCTTATTTATAATAAACGTTTATAATAAAGATCTTACTAATTATTTATACTTTTCTTTTCAATATTTTATAGTGTTTTAGGCATTTTTTTATTACGTATTTTCAATTTTTTATTATATATTTCATGATGTGTAGTTAAATATATATGTACATATTTTGAATTTTATTTTAAATGAAATTCATCCGTTCCCGTGTTATAATATTTGTTGGTTTACGCGCATAACAGTAAAAAAAATCTGTTCTAAAAATCGTTGTTACTTATAAATGAGCATTAAAAAATTAATTAATTCAAATTTATTATTTATTTAGCGTTCTGTAATCAATTATATATTTATTATATACTGCCTAATATATTTTAGCGAATTCCCAAGGAATGTATTAAAAGTTTACATTTCCCTTGGTATCTTTGATCTGACTATCAAAGATTTTAGCGCGCTTCCTCCCTTCCTCCATAAAGAGAAAACCCGCTAATGACGTCAACCCCTTGAAGGAATCCAGAGGTATTCACCTGAGATTTTCTGATTTAAATAAAGTGATACACAGATAATAGATATTCTATGTTTCTTCGTCCTGTCAGGTTCGTAATGTGGGGCCTGAAATCATCCCTTTGAGATTTCATTTAACAAAAGATTTAAATAAACTAATTTGAGTGACTTTTCTGTTATAAAATATGATCAAATACAACTTGCTTAAAAGTTATGTGTGCTTATATCGCACTAGTATTTCTAATGTGACACAACTCAAAATAAAAATCAACTGAAAATGAGTCTTTCCTTGGTAAGGGGCTTAGCATTACGACAGGAAGGGTGACACAAGTTCCCTCAGGCGTACAAGATCTCAAGCTAGGTACATACAGATTTGATGGTTGATATAATAATAATATTTATTTGTGATTGAACATTGTTCTTACAAATATGGTCGGGGTAAGTATATACAGATCATTGTACGTAAATTAGAGTAGACTCTTATAAAAAAATAAAATAAAATAAACTTTTATAATATAAATTAATTAAGAACTGATTGTTCTCGGTTCAGCCACTATTCATTGCGGTTGCCTCTTTTCTTCAGTACATTCTCCAAGTAAATGCAAAAGGCATTTATATCGGTGATGTTAGAGGTGGTCAGGAAATAATAAGTTACGGAGTTGTTGGTGTGTTCATCAATAATGGGTTTCAGAGTATTTCTGAGATTGGAGTATTCAGGACATCGCCACAGCAGATGGTCTTCTTGTTTCAATTCACACTTGGTACATATTTTCTTCATTTCTATTTTGAATCTTTGACGACGGATGCTGAGGTAAAGTGTCTTCTTGTTCGCTAATCTTAGTTGACTTATGATTCTGTGTCTATTTATGTCCATATTTATTAGAAGGTAGCTGTTGTAGGTATGGATTGCACTATATATGGTACTGTAGGATGTTGTGTTGATATGGTCTAGGTCATTTTTAATCAGGTTTGCTTTTATTTTTTGGGCTATTTCTTTGAGTAATTTGAAATTTGGGGTTGGAGCTGCGACTTGGTCTATTATATCATACTTTAATAGAAAATATTTTAACTTCGTTACCCAGTTTTGCGAAGATATATAGTTCGGCTTTGAGTCCAGAAGGAGTAATTTCTGAAAGCATAATTTTGGGTACCTTGTCTCATCCATGCCGAGTAGTTTCATCCACCATCCTGCAATTCTCTGTGCTGCCTGTGTTGAAATAGTGTAGTCATTAGTTTCTGTGCGGATAAAACTGTGGGGTGTAGATTGGGGTAGATTTAAAATAGATGGGGTATCCCGTGGTCTAGTGGCTATCGCGCTGGATTCATAAGCGGGAGATGGTGGGTTCGATTCCCACCTCCGGCAGGAATTTTCTCATCTCAAGGCTCGCTGAGAAAATTCCTCGCCGCACCCTGGTTGTCGGCGCTAATGACCTAGATGTAGATGCGCCGTAAAAAAAAAAAAAAAAAAAAAAAAAAAAAAAAAAAAAAAAAAAAAAAAAAAAAAAAAATTGTAATATTTGGAGGCTATTGTTTGAATTTGGTCATTTGGCTGGGCAAGGTACATACAGTTTTGATGGTTGATAAAGAGATATTTACCATGTCTTTCATAGTCATAACTATGACGGTGTGAAAAAAAAACGATTTTTGAGTTGTGTTACTTTAGAAATACTAGTGCCGTATATAAATATGTAGTACTCATGTCTACATAAGCGTACAACAATATTTATACATAATGAATAGGTTTTATTTCATTTTGTTTTTTCCTATATTGCAAAATTGTGTCCTAAATATTGTAACAACTTAGATTAATCGCTTAAAGTGTATCTGGTATCAGGAACAGATTGTAATATTCTTTTAATAAATAAATAAATTTGGATAAATAAATAAAAAAAAAAAAAAAAAAAAAAAAAAACATTTATACATAAAAGTAAAAATGAAAAAAAAAAATAAGTGCGTAAATTAAAAAATATGAAGATATAGAATAATTAATAAACACGATAGCATGATCTCTGGTGAACTGTAAAAAAATATGAAGATATAGAATAATTAATAAACACGACAGCATGATCTCTGGTGAACTGTAAAAAAATATGAAGATATAGAATAATTAATAAACACGACAGCATGATCTCTGGTGAACTGTAAAAAAATAAATGGTAAAAAGAGTAAATCCAGGTTATTTTAATGTTTAAATTTTGTTAAATATAGTGCCTTAAAATGTTCGATTCTTGTATCTATATATGGATTAAAAAAATATATTTATTTGAGAATAAATAGAAGCGCAAAAGGAAAAAGAGGAAACAATATTTAAACTGTAATATCACTTTTAATGCTCTCACTCTATTATTTTGTTTATATATAATAATGTTAGTAACATTTATTATTGACATACCAGTAATGAAGTTATAATTAGCAATACATACCACTCATAATTTGGTTTCTATTCCTCAGAGATAATTATTTTTGATTGTCAAGATATAACAACAAGTCGTCCTATTTCTGACAGCAGCTTTATTGCTGTTATCATAAAATATTGCAGTTCAGTTTATTTCTTATTTATATTTTGTTATCATTGTCTGTACATTTAGACCGAGAGCCAGCAACGCACTTTTCATGAAGTATTGTATGCACCCTGAAATTTTGCTATAATATACCTCTTAGGTAGACAAGAAGGTATATATGTGTTTCCTGGACATACCTTGGTGCACCAGGTACTGCGCATAGGGGAAAGGTGCAAAACAATATTGCCTAAAAGTAGAGTTTTATTCTGAAGCCAACTATTATTAATGAAATAAATGGCAAATTAAGGCAATTTTCAAATTTATAATAAATAAGGCAGGCACTTTTAAGGGGGTTTAAATGATAATAATAAAAAAAAACTAAGTACCTAGTTTTTATTTTTAATAATTAATGAAGTGCTTTATTCACGCTGCGATTTAAACAGCGTCTTCAATAAACATATTTGAAAATAATTACAAAAGGGCATATACTTTTGTGGGGTTTAATTATCAGAAAACATGAAAATAAATGTTGCTTATGATAGACTGGAATACACTGCGCGTAACCGTAAGAGTGTATGACACGACTGCGCAGTGTTGGGTCTATGCTCTCATTGGTTCTTGCTCACATGATCTTGTACAGCTGTTCCGGTTTTAATGGCAGCGAAAATAAAACTCTCATTTTATATTAGAATAAAAACAATTATTTTTTATTTTTTTTTTTTTTTACGAGTTATACCCCTTAAAACTGTCTGCCATATTTATTATTCATTGTAAAATTGTCTTAATTTTACATTAAAGATAGTTGCCTTCTAAATAAAACTCTACTTTCGGGCAATATTGTTTTACACCTTTCCCCTATGCACAGTACCTGGTGCACCAAGGTATGCCCAGGAAACACATATATACCTTCTTATCTACCTAAGAGGTATATTATAGCAACATTTCAGGATGAATAAAACACTTCATGAAAAGTGCGTTGCTGGCTCTCGGACTACTTTGAGTAGTTTCAATTATTGGAAGAATATCTGAATTGAAAACATAGTACACGAAGAGAAATGATGACGAGAACTTTAAATATTTTGTTTATGAATGTTACTTGTGTTTCAGGTACACAGTTGTCGTCTTGATACTTGGGCTTGCATTTTTTTGGACACCTACTTCAAAATGTATCAAAGTCGGTAAGTTATTTTTTTTTCTTCAATTTTTTATTTTTTCTGGATAAATTGGAATAAATAATAATCATTGTGAAACTTATTTTAGTGCGTTTCCTCCCACCCTCCTTATTTAGTATCGATGCTTTATTTGGCGTTTTACATCCGATTTAAACTCTCTATGAAATTTTACAATTTTAATTAAGAATGCATTAGTTTCAAATTATCCAGGACCTATTTTTCGAAAAGTGTCCAATGGTTCTTCGTTAGTACGGAAGAGCAATATCCACAGCAGAGTTGGGCAAACGTTAGCGCGCGCTAAAAGCTGATACCTCTCCGCTAATTTAGCGAAACTGTAGAAAGCCAGCGCTAATAATTAGCGGTTAGCGGCGGCAGTGCGCTAACCGCTAATATATTTATGAAATATCGTAATTGCTAATAGCTTAAGCTATAGTTACAACTTGTAACTATAGCTTAAGCTATTAGCAATTACGATATTTCATAAATAGATTAGCGGTTAGCGCACTGCCGCCGCTAACCGCTAATTATTAGCGCTGGCTTTCTACAGTTTCGCTAAATTAGCGGAGAGGTATCAGCTTTTAGCGCGCGCTAACGTTTGCCCAACTCTGATCCACAGAGAATTTGAGCTTAATCGAAAATACCATATCTTCCAGCTTTCTACAGTTCCGTCATTTATCAACTGGGACAAATAAAACATTTTCTAATAAAACAATGACATTTTAAATCTATAAATGTCGTCTGAAAAAAAAAAAAAAAAAAAAAAAAAAAACGTGCATAATGCGTCTGTTGCATTGATCCAAATAAATATAATTTTGATCGGACCTCTTTAGGTGATCAGCAAACTTCAAAAACACTTCAATTTCAACGTAAGTGGATGAAAACCAGAATATAAAATATTAAGCCCTGAAAAAAATTTAGACTGGAATACCAAAGGATCTCTTCTCAATCCTCAATCTTGTGATGAAATTTTCAAGCGGCGAACGCGAGGAGCATGTCTGATTTTACTAGAATCAATATTTCTTAGACTTATCGAGCAGTAAAATACGTCTCCTCTAGATTCAGAGTTTATCCAGAAATTCGCTAATAAGTACAAACTCAAACAAGAGGTCCTATTACATATCAGTAGATCAATTCTAAAGGTTTATTCGACAAATTATTATTATCGACCGGTTTATTAGATACCTAAATCATAGCTATAATCATGTGGATGTCACTAAAAAATTACTTTGAATGAGGAGCAATTCGGGGTGGAGGTGTGGGGGCGTCCGGAGGCCCTGCGTAATAAAGATTTTTTACAAAAATCGTATTGATGTTTTCTTAGCCGAATCCCAACTAATCCCTGATTGCTTATAATTATTTAAGTTAAGTAAATGTGAAGGAGTACTTATAATTTTGTACTTTTATTCTTTTAGCGCGGTTACTCCCTAACCTCACCCGCTTGTGAGGTTGACCTCACGACGCAATCCGGAAGTGCCGACTAAAAACTTTCACGTTTCAGACCCTATAGATCACGAAAATATAGGTGGCTAAAATTTGTATATATATATATATATATATATATATATATATATATATATATATATATATATATATATTTATATATATGCTTGTCTGTTCGCTCTCTAGCAAGCTCAAAAATGGTCCGATTTTGACGAAATTTGGTACAAAAATCTGTCGTCTAATTTGAAAGGTCAAGTTTGTTAACCAGCAGAATCCGCCCACTAGAAGATAGTGTTTGGGGCGAAATTCGCGCAAAAAAGATCGTAACGCTTACGTTTTTGAGTTCATATGCTTGCAGGTACTTGTTTTATAGGTTTCTTAACATAAAAAAACGAATGAAACCATTTTGTAGGCGATATCTTTAGCCGTTTCTGAGATAAGTGGAATCAATGGTTGTGTAAGTCATTATTTTTTTGTGTGTACTTAGAATCGCGGGATTCAATTGAAATATTTTCTACATCTTGGAAATTAGCCCCAACTAAGATGTTAAAATTTTGGTTATCTTTGGATATAAGGAAGTATGCGAAAAAAATTATTTTATTAACAGACATGAAAAGTTTTCGGATCTCCATACATTTTTCGTAAATATCTCGATAACGGTAGGGAAATCGTGGTAAGTGGAGAGTGACCATTCGAATGCTTACTAAATTCTCTACAAAAAAGTTTCTGAAGCAATATTCGATGGAGCAACGTCAATGAGAGATATAAGCGCTTAAAACTTAAAAAGTGTTTGTTTTGTGGTTTTAAAATGGGTTTTCTCTTTCTTTATCTCACTTTTTAATTGGTTGTTTCTAGTTTTAAATTTCATCTATCAGTAAAATTAGTACCGTAGTAAAATAAGCTAAGAAACGGTGAAAGGTATTGATAATAAGTTTGGAGTGGCTGTAGTAATCATGATGGCAGTGGCTAATCATGATGACGTAGGTTGTTTTGAATTCTCCATCTATATAACCTTCCTCATAGCTTCAAACTGAAGTTACCGTTATTTCTTATTTTATAGAAAGATTTAACCCACGACAGAATGAAATTTAATTCGCCATGAAGCACATATTTACAGTTGATTATAACAGTAAAGGGAATTTGCTAGTAAAACAAGATACTTAAAATGACAAGGAATTGGGGTCTCCCGTGGTCTAATGGCTAGCGCCTTGGATTCATAAGCGGGAGATGGTGGGTTCGATTCCCAACCTCCGGCAGGAATTTTATCATCCCACGGCTCGCTGGTGAAATTCCTCGCTACATCCTGGATGTCGGCGCTAATGACCTAGATGTAGATGTGCCGTAAAAAAAAAAAAAAAAAAAAAAAAAAAAAAAAAAAAAAAAAAAATGACAAGGAATGACAAGGAATTTTTGGTTGTTTAGAATAGAGCCTTCTCAGCAGTAGCCAAAGAGTAAGTACGCTTTCAGTATATAATTGTATTGACTTATACAGATTAAGAACTATCCGCTTCTGTGTAAGTTGACTACTGTCAGTTTCCTGTGATTTGTGGTGCTAATCTATTCCATTTCTTCGAGATGTAACCGCGCTAAGATGACGCAGTTCCTGCGAGTCGGACTTTTTTGTTTTTAGTCTCAAAGTTATATTTGAATATTATTTTTATATTCATGTATATTATTCTATCATTCATTCTGGCAATAATTTCTTTCTTTCTGTTGAATTTATTAGTTTTCAGTATTATTTTATAGTTTTAGAATTATTTATGTCAATCTTATAATTCCTCATCTTGAACCTCATTCAACTTTCCATTTAACATGAATAAGTAAAATACATCTATAAAATTGAGCATGTAGAAAATATATTAACCCATAGCAAGGATACTGACTGTGAAAAAACGGCTTTCTTCTAAACGAATGAAAATACCTACAAAAAATATCTAAAAAAAAAAACAACAAAACATGAAATAAATTTTAAATTATGGCCTATTATTGGTTTAGGAGAATGCTGTCACCCAATGTTGTCTTACACTCGAATTCGGAGACACAATCATTTCTCGTTTGAATAGCGAAACTGGGCGAAATCCGTGAATTTCGATGTATTTTTCCAATCCTAGTCTCCGTTAATGACATATTAACTTTAGGTATCAAAATCACTTCTGTTACCCCCAAAATTTGGCTGACCCCCAGTCTTGTCAAAAATGTTTAACTCAGAACAATTGGGGGTGCCAAGGAAGTATAAAAAAACTTTGATATATTTTTGGGATACTAGACCAAAATCAATCTTTGCCCTTCAAGTTTCCACAAGATTAATAAAGGAAAATAAAAAAGTTATAACCAGTACCCGAGATTCTTCTTGGTCAAACTTCCATCCTAACATAATATTGTGCTTCAAATTGTGGAGGAAAAACACTTGGATTCTCTCTCTGTATCTAGCTCTAACCACAATAGTCGAGCTGAAAGAAAGAGAGTGAGAAAGAAATAATAAGATTATCCTGGAGACCCAGCTCATATAAATTGTGAACAGGTTAGTTCCATATGTAACATTCCCAGGAGAAGCCTATTTCGTATTCAGCTGTTCCATGTATCAACAAGAGAAATGATACTACCTCAAGTAACATTACCGACAAGAAGACACCCAAGAAAATCAGCTTCCATCCTGTCTGAATAAAATATCCATGCAAAATATTCGTTCTTTCCCCATATATATATATATATATATATATATATATATATATATATATATATATATATATATATATATATATACTTAGCGTATATGTTAATGGGTTTGCCATTAACTAGCATCTGTAAAAATTACCCAAATTTTGAAACCAGCGGAATCCACACACGTTTTTTTAGCATAAATATCCTTTAGCAATGGCTAAACTGAAAAAAAAGTTATAAAAAAGTGTCACGAAAAAGTGTCCACTGGCGTTCGCGCTGGCGGGGTGGCCATGTAGGAAAGAAGAATGTTTGTTATACAGTACATTACATAGGTTTATCGGGTAGATCTAAAGCATATTTATGCTCCTGGATTTGATTTTTTTTATTAAGAGTTTCGCAACTTTTGGCGACTTGCTCTTTAACATACATCAAGATATTACAAAATACTTTTTGCACATTGTCTATATACAAGTCAGTACATTTTATGAGTTTAGCTAGTAAATTAGTGAGCTAATTAATAATAACAATAACATTTTTTATACAATATGTTTCGCAATAACAAAACGGTAATATAACAGATATTAATTAGAGTGTGAAAAAAAAGTAAGGGGGGGGGGGGGGTAGAAGAGGTAAGATTATATTGGAGATAGGGGTTTATTTTTAAATGTAGGTTAATTAACTTAATTCGCTTCCCGTTCCGGCTGTCTCCCAGGGAAGTGTAGACTCCTCAGAGGAGGAAGGCTATTACAAGCAAAAATTGCCAATCAGTTATTTAAAAAATAAATAAATAAATAAATAAATAAAATAATAATAACTTTCTAAAGGCTATTTCGTTCATTATTTTAAATTAACTTTAGGAGGTAAATTGGAGATAGGTCTAGATTTTTGAATATAGGTTAATTATCTTTAAGTGAGTTAGTATGGTGTTAATATGTGGACAATTTTCGGCTAGTAAGTCGTGTAAGTCGTGAGGTTGCAGGTTGTCTCGTAATCTGCAGTCAGTAAGTATGTGTTTAACTGTTAATGTCTCGTTACAACATGCGCATACAGGTCTGTCTTGTCGTTCCATTAGATAGGAGTGCGTTAGTAAACTGTGTCCTAAGCGAAGTCTTGTAATAATAACTTGGTCTCGTCTTGTTAGGCTTTCTCATGACCAGGTTGTTATTGTATTTTTTATTTCCCGCAGTTTGCTTTGAGAGTTAGTCCATTCTGTCTGCCAGTCGTTTACTGTCTTATTTTCAGCTAGTTTGCATAGGTCAGTTGCTGTCATTTTGTTCAGGTCAGGTGTAGGTCTTTGTAACGCTTATAAAATAAATGTAATATGAAAATAAACTATACAAAACAGTTAATAAACAAAACAAGCTAAAAAAATTAAAATATTCTAAAAAAATATACTCTTATACAAATAACATAATAATTAATAGTTTATTATAATAAAAAAATCATTGGTGTATGACTTGGAAGGTCTAATGTAAGGACCTTATTTTCCATACTAAAGCCGCTCCTACACATAAACAGACATAAACATAATATTTTAACATATACTTAATGCAAATATATAGACAATAATTTAATATAGTTATGTAGACATAATGTAAATATATTCAAAATAATGGAATATTATGTAATTTAATAATATAGATAACATAAACATATAATATATACACACTTAATAGACGCATACCTAATATAATTTTATAATATATACTTAATGTATCACCATAAAGTGGAACGCCAACTAAAGTTTTCTTAGACTTTGATGAGTGTTTCTTTTAAAAATTTTAAAGCAATTTTTATCATACTCCGACATAGTGCTACACTATAGCGTCATTACTCTTGTACCAGCTGTGTGGTCCTGTCAGTAAAAGAATCTTTTAATAACACCAACTTCATAATTCTTATGAATGGCCTCTAACAGCCTTATATCATCTTTTTATTCTTTGGTTGTACCTCATATTAAATTCCTGTAAAGTTTTAAGCCTTTAAAAGAAAAGGATCATCTTATATATCATCCATACAAATGCAAAGTAACGAATGTGAAAAAATGCATCTTCCATTGTCAATCTTTACTAATTTCTGCTGGACTTATGTAAAGCAAATTCTTGAATCTTAGTTCACTCTATGAAAGGGAAAGTATTCCACTATCAAAAGGTCAAATCTGCCGAATATTTGACTGTCCAAAAAAAAAGTTATGAATAAATGCTTTTCCACTCTGAAAAGTGGTGATTTTCACATTCGATACTTTGCATTTGTAGCTACGATATGATTTGTTAGTATATCGTCGATACAAAAGCAAACTAACGAATATGAAAAAATGCATCTTTCATTGTCCATCTTTAATAATTTCTGCTGGACTTATTTACGGCAAATTCTTCAATCTGACTTAACTCTATTAAAGGGAAAGTATTCCACTATCAAAAGGTAAAATCTGCCGAATATTTGACGTTCCAAAAAAAAGTTATGAATAAATACTTTTCCACTCTGAAAACTGGTGATTTTCGTATTCGTTAGTTTGCTTTTGTATCGACGATATGATGATCTAAATCATTATTGTTGTTGCTTCATGTTTTTTGTTTTTCTTAACCTTTTTTTTTCTATTATTTTCTTGTGTTTTATTTTATTTAATTTTTATCCTTTTAGCGCGGTTCCTCCCTCCCCCATAGGGAGGAACCCCGCTTATAAGGTTGATACAATGAAACAATCCGGACGTGCCGACAAGAAAATTTCGCGTTTCAGAACCCCTAGAGACCGAAAATAACGGTGGTTCAAATTTGTATATATATATATATATATATGTATATATTTATATATATATATATATATATATATATATATATATATATATATATATATATATATATATATTTGTCTGTTCGCTCATTTCTGGCTTCCCTGATGGTCCGATTTTGATGAAATTTGGTACAAAAATCCGTCGTCCAATTTGAAAGGTCAAGTTCGTTAACCAGCAAAATCCGCCCACTGGAAGATGGCGGTTGGGGCGAAATTCGCGCAGAAAAAATCGTAACGCTTACGTTTTTGAGTACATAAGCTTGTAAGTGCTCTTTTTATAGGCTTCTTGGGCTAGGAAAACGAATGAAACCATTTTCAAGGCGATAGCTTTAACCGTTTTTAAGAAAATTGGAAAAATAGTTTTTGAATACCGTTTTCGGTTTGGGTACTTAGAATCACGGGATTCAGTTGAAACATTATCTGCATGTTCTACTTTCATTAAAACTAATATGTTGAAAGTTATGTTACGTTTGGAGTTAAGGAAGGGTTAAAATAAAATTTTTTATGAACAGACATGAAAGGTTTTGGGAACTTCGTATACTTTCATTAATATCTCGAACACGGTTGGGAAATCGTGGTAAGTGGATAGAAACTATTTGAAAGATTACTAAATTCTCTACAAAAATGATTCTAAAACTATTTTTGATTAGGTTATGACAATCGGAGAAATAAGTGCTTAAAACTTCAAATACATCTGTTTTGTTCTTATGAACGGGTTTTTGTCGTTCTTTTTGTAATTTGTGTCTATTTCCCTTGGTTTTTTATTGCTTTTTATTTTTGTAATTTATTATGTTAGGAAAATGTATTTGTTTGTAAAACAGGATAGGAAAAATGAGACCAATTTTCTGTTGCTAGAAATAATGAAAATTTTGGGAACTTCGTATACTTTCATTAATATCTCGAAAACGGTTGAAAATCTTGGGAAGCGAAAGGTTACCATTCGAAAGCTTACTAAATGGTCTACAAAAAATGTTCTGACGAAAGTTTTAATTAGGCGATGTCAATCGGAGAAATAAGTGCTTAAACCATTAAAGTAATTGATTTCGTTTATTCGAACGGTTTTTTGTCTGTTTTTATTCCTATTTTTTCATTGCTTATAGTTGGATAATGTATTTGACAATAAAATAAGAAAACCAATTCGAACAGGTAGATATCGAAAACAGCTGTGCTTCAAATTAGAATCTATTGTTGAGTAATTATATGAATCTTTGGATAATAATTCCAATAGTTAAAATTATAACTACATTGGAAAATATGTATTTAATAGAACTCATTAAACCTTTTACAGAGAACTCTATTTTTTATTTTAATTTTATTGATCAACAGGTCTTTGCATATATTTAAAAAGTCTGTTGATATAACCTCTATATCGTGTTTGTTTGATTCAATAATAAGAAATCCTTTTTTTAATGATTTTATGTTTTTAGGCCAATCTATAATTCCTGTGGGTTAATATGTTTTTTAAATTGAAGCTTTAAAGCCTCAACCGGAATATTTGTGTAATCACCCTTCACAGTTAATTTATTAGAATCATGAGTGACCGTTTTTGTGTTGCAACTAACAATCTTTGAAAACGAAGTTTGACTATCCTTGTTATTGTTATTTTCCTTCTGTTTGGCCGAGATTTTCTATTCATGATCTAATTCTCCTTGAATTTTTCGACTAGATCAAGAACCTAATTTAAGCACTCTTAAATTCCTTAATTTAATTGAGGAAGTTTATCAAGCTTGATATAATCACTTTTGGGTTAATACGGGTGGTCTATACCGAGTCCTTTGTTTGTAAACACAAAGAGCCTTCTGAGTAACGGTAAAGGGCAGTAAAAGTATATGACTTTACCTGGAAGCAGACCCTGCATACAGAGAATTACAATACGAGACCTCATTCTTACTTTCACCAGCTCCCGTGTAACACCTTAGATCTGTTTATATTGTTAGCGCGGTTCCTCCCTCCCTTCATAGGGAGGAACCCCGCTTATAAAATTGATCTCATGAAACTATCCGGAAGTGCCGACTAGAAAATTTCGCGTTTCAGAACCCCTAGAGACCGAAAATAACAGTGGTTCAAATTTGTATATATATATATATATATATATATATTTGTCTGTTATTTGAAAGGTCAAGTTCGTTAACCAGCAAAATCCGCCCACTGGAAGATGGCGGTTGGGGCGAAATTCGCGCAAATAAAATCGCAACGCTTACATTTTTGAGTTCATATGCTTGTAAGTACTCGTTTTGTAGGCTTCTTGGCCTAGGAAAACGAATGAAACCGTTTTTAAGGCGATAACTTTAACCGTTTTCGAGAAAATTGGGAACATAGTTGCTGAATAACGTTTTTGGTTTTGGTACATAAAATCATGGGATTCAGTTGAAACATTTTTTGCATGTTCAAATTTTATCAAAACTAATATCTTAAACTTTTGGTTACGTTTGGAGTTAAGGAAGGGTTAGAATAAAATATTTTATGAACAGACATGGAAAGTTTTGGGAACTTCGTATATTTTCATTAATATCTCGAACACGGTCGGGAAATTTTCATAAGTGGATAGAAACTATTTGAAAGCTTTCTAAATTCGCTACAGAAAAGATTCTGAAACAAGTTTTGATTAGGTGATGTCGAAGAAATAAGTGCTTAAAACTTCAAATACGTCTGTTTAGTTCTTATGAACGGGTGTTTGTCGTTCTTTTTGTAATTTTTGTCTCTTTCCCTTAGTTTTTTATTGATTTTTATTTTTGTAATTTCTTATGTTAAGAAAATGTATTTGTGTGTAAAACAGGATAGGTAAAATGAGACCAATTTTCTATTGCTAGAAATAATGAAAAGTTTTGGGAACTTCGTATAATTTCTTAATATCTCGAAAACGGTTGAAAATATTGGGAAGCGAAAGGTTACCATTCGAAAGCTTACTAAATGCTCTACAAAAAATGTTCTGACGAAAGTTTTAATTAGGCGATGTCAATCGGAGAAATAAGTGCTTAAACCATTAAAGTAATTTATTTCGTTTATTCGAACGGTTTTTTGTCTGTTTTTATTCCTTGTTATTTCTTAATTGCTTATAGTTGGATAATGTATTTTACAATGAAACTAGGTAAGTAAAATAACAAAACAATTTATTGTTAGAAATATAGATTTCCTAGATTCCAAGACCTTGTAACTAGCGGGACACTTTCAAGTGTTGACCGACCCTTCCAGGTAAGATCGTAAATCAAGACCTTTCAAGACTGGTGGAACCAAAATAATAACTGCTTCTATTTTAATCTTAAGGCGATTCGCCAAAGTTGCGAAGCCTTATCAATAAATAAATATTTTAACCTTTCCAAATTAGACTAGGGATAAGAAAGGAACCGCGCTAAGATGATGCAGTTCCTGCGAGTCGGACTTTTTATTTATAAATAAAATTTTGCCCATCTCTGCTGAGGGGTATAGAAAGGGAGTAGATGAAGAAGAACTTCAATCATATATTGTTCAAATAAATATTAAATTAGAGAATCTAACTCACCGTACTCTGATTTGAAAACAGAATCTGCAGTTTTACTGTCGGTTGCGTTCCCATTTACTCTTAATATTTTTGAGAGCCCCTTATTTTTGAAAACGGTCCTTTTTGAGCCTATTTAGCAATGCGTAAACTTGAATAACTCATCAAAATTATATTATTTTTGCATTTTTTACTTTGAATAACTCTTTTTTTTAAGTTGGACACCTTTTTATCTATGTCCAGTACAACACATAATATCGTAGTTCTATTAATAATTAGAATCTAGGCCTTTATTTTGTTTATCGGAAAAATACTTAATATTATAAAGACAAACAAAAGTTTATAGTATGATAAAGTGGTTCAAGTCAATTCTAAAAATCTCCCGCTGCCAAGAAATCAACAAGTTGGCAACTGTAGCTTTCATAATGCAACAATTTTCCAAATATCCAGGACTAGGTACAAAATCTCAAAAGTCATCATTTTGTGTCAAAAATTCAAGGTAAAGCATCGAAAACCATTAAACATGAATGCTATAGTTGCTAACTTGTTGATTTCTTTACATGGGCGTATATAAGGGGGGGGCTGAGGGGGCTGCAGCCCCCTCCCCGAAATTTTGATTTTATCGGTAAAAATATCATAAACCCCTTAAAAATAAATTAAATAAGATCATTTAGTTCATAAAACATGTTCTATTTTGAGTGTAATAGCGTTTAACTTGGCTAAAACTCTTCCAAGATCTAAATTGTTAGTACTTCATACACCGGAAATGGTCTCAGCCCCCCCCCTGAAATTTTCCCAGCCCCCTCCGAAATTATTTTCTATATACGCCCATGTTTCTTCATAATATCAAGTATTTTTTTTTTCAATAAACAAAATAATAAAACTTTATAAATAGTAGGCCTAGATTCCAATTCTAAATACTTACTTACTTTACTTTATCCTACGCCCACACGAGGCAATTCAGCCATCAAGCGGCTCGCAGACCAGTACAGGGAGGAAAGCAGCAAATTCATATCGTCATACTGTGGGGAGCTTAGCGCACTGCAGGATGTAAGGTGTGCAGCGTCCATTCTGCCACCATTGCACAGTGGACAGATGTCTGTATCTACTACACCTCGCAGACCAGTACAGGGAGGAAAGCAGCAAATTCATATCGTCATACTGTGGGGAGCTTAGCGCACTGCAGGATGTAAGGTGTGCAGCGTCCATTCTGCACCACCATTGCACAGTGGACAGATGTCTGTATCTACTACACCTCGCAGACCAGTACAGGGAGGAAAGCAGCAAATTCATATCGTCATACTTTGGGGAGCTTAGCGCACTGCAGGATGTAAGGTGTGCAGCGTCCATTCTGCACCACCATTGCACAGAGGACAGATGTCTGTATCTACTACACCTCGCAGACCAGTACAGGGAAGAAAGCAGCAAATTCATATCGCCATACTGTGGGGAGCTTAGCGCACTGCAGGCAGGATGTAAGGTGTGCAGCGTCCATTCTGCCACCATTGCACAGTGGACAGATGTCTGTATCTACTACACCGATTCTGTGCAATTATAAATAGTACTACAATATTATGTGTTGTACTGGACATAGATAAAAAGTTTTAAACTTCCTTAAAAAGAGTTATTCAATGTAAAAAGTTCAAAAATAATTAAATTTTAAAGAATTATTCAAGTTTACACATTGCTAAATAGGCGCAAAAAGGACCATTTTCAAAAATTCATAGCTACGAAAATACTCAAATATACAAGTTGAAATGTTTACAGTAGTTTTATGTTACTACGAACTATAACATATAAAAATATTAGATTTTTATCAAGGCCCCCACTAGAGATATTAAAGCCTAAAGTTATCATAAATTCCAAAAATAGGAAGTATAAAAAATAATAAGGAGACAAATATCAGGGTTAAGAAAACTTTTAATACAAGCTACATACCTAGGTTTATCATCGTTCCAAAAATCAACTTTGATATCCATCCCCTAATGTCGAAAAACTACCCTCAAAAACGGCATTTTAAGAAATATAATAAACAGTTGTTTTCAATGGAAGTTTTCAGGTATTTGACTTCAAAATATTCAAATAGTGGAGAAGATACAAAATATAGACAAGACTATAAGATAAATTGACCGAATCAGCTCATTTTTACAACACTTCTTTCTCATGAGTTACCCACGACGTATACCGCGTTTCGTTACAATACAGCAGAAATTACGACCGGTATGAGTATATTAGGAATTTGGGTCCGGAGTAAACCCCCCCTTCTAATGAACCGATTTAGTTTATTTTTACAACACATATTTTACTGTAGATTACCACTACGAATACCGAGTTTCGTCGAAATATACCAAAAATCACGGCTGGTAGTGGCGAATTGGTATTGTGGGTCCGGAGTAAACCCCCCCCCCCCTTCTAATGAACCGATTTAGTTCATTTTTATATCTCACTTTTATCTCTATATTACCACTACGAATACCAAGTTTCGTTTAAATGTAACAAATATTACGGCTGACATAGTCAAATTAGTGTTTTGGGTTCGGGATAAACCCCCCCTTCCGGTGGACCGACTTTGGTGGTTAACGAACTCGTTCAATCGTTTGCTAATTGAATGCTATATACCAAGTTTCGTGACGAAACAACAAAAACTCTGGCCGCTATCGTGTTAACAGACACACATATATATATATATATATATATATATATATATATATATATATATATATATAGATATAGATATATATAAATTTTAACGGGGGTCATTTTCGGTGTCTACTAGGTAGGATCGATAAAGATTTGAAGACATTTTTCAAAAATTCCGTCATGAGTCCAACCTCAATAGCTACTTTCCTTCGGAGGAAACTGCTAAAAATGGCGTTTGAATTATTAGTCTATGATTTGCCAGTCCTGAGAAAATGAGTTTTCCGTTAAACGTAGATATTAATGAATGTCCGGCCTAGTCTATCATTCGCCCCACTGTGAGCCGTATCATTCGCCCCACTGTGAGCCGTATCATTCGCCCCACTGTGAGCCGTATCATTCGCCCCACTGTGAGCCGTATCATTCGCCCCACTGGGAGCCGTATCATTCGCCCCACTGTGAGCCGTATCATTCGCCCCACTGTGAGCCGTAGGCGGGGCAACCCGTTCTTCACAAGGCTACTTACATTCTTTAGGACGATTAAAATCTTTAGGCTTATAATTTGGTTTAATGTTAGTTCAGAAATATATTAAAAGGAACTAACAAAATTTATATATTAGCATTAGGGTTAGAAGTAAGTTATATATAAACTAACGATATATTTTAATAAATGCCCCGTTGTAATTGCTTCATCATATGTTAAAAATGAAACACTTTTCAATGCTGCTAATGATCCTGGCCGTCAATGCACAGAGCAAAAAAAAAAAAAAAAAAAAAAAAAATCTATCAGCTATTATTTACTCTATTCTAAAGAAAAAATGGCATTCAACGGACTTACAAACGCATTATTTTTATGCAACTGGTGATATTGTTGCACCGAAATAGCTAGGTCATTTTCTTATAAAAAAATATTTCTCCCTCGCCCCAAAAAAAGAGTTCCGGCATTATCATTGTTAGTAATTGCAGTAACTGACTAGTAGTTTGGCAAATAGGCAATTCCAGCAAGATAAGGGGGGGGGATCCGCTTTCTATGAGGGGCTGAGGGAAATTACTAGCGGACCGTGAACATTCCATTCAAACTAGGCAAAAAGCTGATAGATTTTATCACGTACAGCAAGAAGTCCAGGCCGACAGCAAAAAATAGGAAAACAATCCGTCCCACAAAAGCTGCATAACTTAACACATTCTTCAGAAGGTCGGTAGTGTACACTGCATTCCAGAATAATTTGCCTTATAGGATCTGTATAAAATATATGTAAAAAAAAAAAAAAAACTTTGCTTTTTTATATTTATAATCACCAGTCTGACTCAATTAATTTCTTTTTAATTAACTTCCTTCCAGAGTGTTGAGTATCCATTATGTAAGTGAAACAAAAAAACAACACATTTTTTTTTTTTTTTTACGGCGCATCTACTTCTAGGTCATTAGCGCCGACATCCAGGGTGCAGCGAGGAATTTTCCCAACGAGCCATGAGATGAGAAAATTCCTGCCGAAGGTGGGGATCGAACCCACCATCTCCCGCTTATGAATCCAATGCGCTAACCATTAGACCACGGGAGACCCCTTAATTTTTCTTGAATAATAAAAGCGCCTACATGTAAAAAGAGAACATCCCGCAATCATAAAAACGCAGAAACCGGATACGGTTCCCCTGTTTAGCGCTCCTAGTAGTAAAAGTAAGAAGCAATACTCGAGGCGGTAACCCAAAGTAATGAACCGACTCAATTACTTTGAAAACAGATCATTGTCTTTAGATACCAACAACGTATTCGTATTCTCTCATGATTGCAAGCTCAATAGCT
This sequence comes from Gonocerus acuteangulatus, assembly GCA_946811695.1. NCBI lineage: Eukaryota > Metazoa > Arthropoda > Insecta > Hemiptera > Coreidae > Gonocerus > Gonocerus acuteangulatus. Next base: position 20,511,906 of record OX328125.1, read on the forward strand.
ATACTCTGGAAAGTTCTAAAAAATACATACTATCATTATCACAAAAAGGGCTCATTTATCAATTGCATAAAGGTTTAGCTTTGGTATTATACAAATTTTCAGGCCTTTATTGTTTGCTTTTCATATTTTTTTTTATATTTATTTTATGAGCTTTTCGCAACAATAGCGACTTGCTCAGAACAAACATTACACATACATACATACATACACATCTACATGCATACATACTTAGATACAATTTGGTTATTACATATGTACATACAAACACATTATTGTATATATACATCAACATCCACACTATATACATCATCATTATTACATATATACATCAAATTATACAAATATACATTACACTATGTTTTTTTTTTTTTTTATAAGGCACATCAACCACTAGGGTCATTGGTGCCTGTATATACTTAAATGGAGCCAAAGAATGTACTGTTAGAATAAAAAAGAAAGAAAAAAAATATATACATATATATATATATATATATATATATATATATATATATATATATATATATTTATTTATTAAGTAATTTTAAATAGAAGGTATAACGTAAGGATTAAAACTGGTTAAAAAAATACCTAAAATGAAATTTTAAACACACACACTCTGAATAACACCCACACACACTCATACACACACACACACACACACACACACACACACACTCACACTCACACACACACACACACACACACACACACACACACTCACTCACAGACGGACACACCTATCCACAACTATTTTCTAGTTGTACGTTCTCTTTTAATTTCAATTATCATTTATATTTTTGTGATCAGATCTATAGCCCTGAGGAATCTCAATGTTATTCAACACAATTCATGGTCGCCTCCAAGTATATCAAAGAGAGTACCATGAATGTCCAGTTGATTTCGAATCTCCTCGTAGGCTATACAGTCCGTGAAAATATGTTTAATTGTTAGATCTTCACCACATACTGTACATTCAGGCCTTTCTTCCCGCTTGAATAAGTAAGAATGGGTGAGATTAGTGTGGCCAATTCTTACTCTCGACAGAACCACCTCATCCCGCCTGCTGCCTTGGGATGAGGTTTTCCAAGCCGAGGTAGTGGATTTTATTTCTCTTAATTTGTTATCTCTATTTCCAAGCCATTCGTATTGCCACATTGAGTGAATCAGATTTTTTAGATGAGCCTTGCATAACCTTACACTATGTTTATATAGTTTATTCTACTTCTAGACATAGGATAATACTATTCAGATTAAGAGATAATAGAATAAATACCTTAATAAAGATATACTATCATAGAACATTAATAAATATATAATAGAGAAAGATAAATAAAGTTATAATATAATAGAGCGTTAATAAAGATATAATAGAATAAATACATTAATTAAGATATAATAGGATATTAAAAAAAAAAAAATAAAAAAAGGGGGGCTTAGCTAGAATTTAATTTAACTATGCTAGTTTTGTTTTTTCACAAGACATATATATATATATATATATATATATATACACACACACACACACACACACACACAAATACATACATGCAAGCATACAAATATGCATGGATGTAAGTAAGAATTAAAACCATTTTCATATTTGAATCGGTCCATGCAAAAAGAGCCTTCAGTCCAGAATCAGTAGTTTTGATAAAACTAGACTGAAGCCCTTTCTACATGGAATAATAAAATTAGGACTATGTTTCTATGGCAACTATGTATTGGATTGAAGTCCTTTTAATATAGAAATGTGAAGTTACCTTTAGATACAAAGAATCAATGCATCACTCATACTAACGAAAATATTATCCGAACTCATATTGGGAAAAATGGACTGAAGTTCTTTTTGCATGGATCGATTCATTTATGAATTCATTATAAATATTTAAATCTAACTCATTTAAGGGGTAATACAACCTTGTAACGTTTTTTTTTTTTTTTTCACTATTTTCTTTTTTACGGGCTTAAATGTTTCCTTAACTAATCAAAAATGAAAAAGTCTCGACAAATTTCAAAATTATATAACAATTTTTTTATCTTTTTTTTACAAACAATTATAAAAAAAAATAAAAAGGAAAAAAATTAACGTTATGGTACACAAAACTGTGTTTTTCAAATTGGGCGATACGCTAGCACTTTCAATTTTCGCCCTATCAACATAGAATTTTAACTGCAGATTTCTAATGATATTCACTAATAAAGTACGTAGGGATTTATCCATTCATTGAATTATATCCATTTAATGGCGGATTTTTTAATAGAAAATGGAGAATTGTTCACCATGTTCGAAAAAATTAATATTTCTTTCAAATCCCACGTACCTTACTAGATTTTAGCTTCTTCTTCTTGGAGACTATCGCTCGTGAAAATACAGGGTTTACGTTCGTCAGACACAGCGCCGACATTTTGGTTTTGCAGAATTAAAACTTTTAATTTGGGATAATTTAACATCTCATATAAAACATATGACATAATGAATTTAAAAATATTGTAGATGGAGATAGTTAGCCGCTGTAGGGATACGAAGACAGGTATAGTTGGGATTCGGCTAGGAGAAAAACGTCAGACTTTCAAAAAGAAATCTGTATTTTGGACGTTTCGACTGCAACAATGGCAGCCTTCTTCAGCTAAAAAATATATACAACTTATAAGTAAAGAAAATGTACAAGTAGTAAGTAAAAGACAGGCAGAAATGAGCGGAGTATATATATCAATACAATAAATTTTAACCAATCTTATTTTTAAAAACAATGAAAATACGGTAGTTGGAAAGAAAACAGCATGTAGAACTTGTTAGTAAAAACAGTACAAAAAAAATTAAACAGTAAAAACAACGCACATTTTTTATGTAGTGAAAAACAAAATCTATTTTATAAGTGAATACACTTTATAAAAATTAATATATAGATACATACCACTAGAGAATGCCTAGGGGGGGAGAGGGAGGAAGACCTCGAGGACAACTTAGGTAACCATGGTTAGAAGTATGAACGACAGCAACTACACCGGTGGTCTTTATAGTTATGAAACAGGGTGGGGAGGCGGTAAATCGGTGAAGATGAAAGACAAATTCTGCCTGTCTTTTACTTACTACTTGTACATTTTCTTTACTTATAAGTTGTATATATTTTTTAGCTGAAGAAGGCTGCCATTGTTGCAGTCGAAACGTCCAAAATACAGATTTCTTTTTGAAAGTCTGACGTTTTTCTCTTAGCCGAATCCCAACTATACCTGTCTTCGTTTGTTTAAAAATATTGATTTATTTGTTTTACATAAATTTGAGAAAATTACTTCGATTTTGAAGACACGAGGTCGTTGAACCCCTACAAGTTTGGCTGAAATACTTTATATTGTCGGATTGCTGTTTCTAAAACTGTTGTTGTTTTTCTATCTGTACTTCCGAAGAGAAACAGCTTACTGAGGTTGCTGAAGAAGGCGGGATATTGCACACTTTGAAGTTAAAATCTACCCTCGTATATAAACAACAGACCGCATGGCTCAGCTGCAATCGATGCTGTGAACAATATATTCTCTTCGCTTTGATAATATTCCCTTACCTTGCAAGAAGCTTACAGGGCTAGTGTTATTTAGAATCAGACTCGTTCAAAGCTTTTGTAGCGAATTTTAGCTGTGCCATAGATCCACTATGTAATCTCTTAAGGTGAACAATATTCATACGATTTCCAAATTCATATATACTCTTAATCTATATATATAAAAATCACCTGTCCGTTTGTTTATCTGTTTCTTGCTTATACAAATCCACACCGTTTGCCTTATTTTGACCAAACTTGGCACACAGGTAGGTCATAGGATAGGTCAAAAATGTCTATCAGCTGTCTTTCTGTATGTTTGTTCCTTTTAAAAATCCACACCGTTTGACCGATTTTGATCAAGCTTCAGCACACAGGTAGGTAATGATGCGGGGAGTGTCAAAGGCTACGTCAATATAGTCTAGGACTCACAGTTCGGAGGTCACGGGTTCGAAACTGCGAACCCGAACAGTCACAGATTTGTGTTATTAGATTTTAACCATGTAAAGAAGTAATACATTACCTGCAAATAAAATAAGATTTTAATAAGAAGTTAAACCGGATGTTCTTTCTATAATTATTTATTTTCTAGCTGTTACCCGGCGTGCTATGCTTCACCTAAATTCTGCATCTAGAAAAGCAAAAATAAATTAGAAACCAAATAAGTAAGTTATATTTTAATATAGAAAAGAACATAGAAGCTCTTATAACCTGCAACTAAGTTCCGATGACGGTGGTAAAGTGCAGTTGGGGATAATTCTCCCAAGTCCTTAAACAATGCCATCTATATAAACAATGAATGATTGTTCTTTTTAGATAGTACATAGACTAATTATATATTTCTTATCTAGTTGTTTTGAAAGAAGAGAACTCTACCATTTGGGAAGATACGCAAGGAAGCGATGATTGGGAAGAAGAAGTTATTGTGCTACAACGTGAAGAACCAGAAATGTCATTTCAAAAGGGTAATTATTCTAGATTTAATTACATTTATTTTTGATAATGTTAGTAAATATTTATTAATTTAGTTTATGTAATATACCTTCTATATCTCTGTCACATTGGGGGGCGAGGTTAGCTCAGTGGTAGAGCACTGGACTAATAAGCTGGAGGACCTGAGTTCAAATCCCGAGCAGAGTACTAAAGTTTTATCTTCTAGTGTCTTCGTTCATGGGTTGAATTCGGCCTCCCTGACCGTCCCTAGGCCAACCCAGCCTTTTATAAATTTATTAATGAGTACCTTGATGCTAATGACCCTAGCAATCACAGCAGCAATGGGGAAAAGCAGGCGGCCGGAGCATAGTACTGACCACAATATCTCCCTAGTGTGCCGTATGGTCATGAATCAGATACCCCCATAGTATTTGGCCCCTCAGGGACCTTATGGCTGACATAAACATAACATAAGGGACTGATTTTCTTTTTGATTTTTTTTTTCCTCTCACATTATTATTGACGGTTCATTCCATACCCCAGGAACATTAGTGTTTTGACTTAATACTGCCTAATGCCAAGTAACTTACACCAGATTCCTGCACGAGCTTCGTACTTGTCATTAGTGTTTGTAACCTAAGCACTTCTACCTATCTGTAAACAAGGTTATTATTAGTGACAAGAGACAAGTATTAGTAAACGCGACAAGTACAAGTGAATAAGATTGGATTGTTTTACTAAGCGACAAGTAAGTTCCCTCACCACCCAAATTCTACGCAGTTATCCCTTGTAACATCGTCTAAACAGCCCAATATGTGGTTAGTGACAAGTTACTGGGCGGGCCGTACTGTAAGCACTTGTCCACTATGTGTGGACGAGTAGTTGTTTTATAACATGAACGCTTTCTTTTATAATAGTTAGGTTGTCAATATTTTATTTCTCTTTGATCTCAGAAACTTTTATTATGTTAGGGCGAATGTTTCATATTATAATGCAAAGTACCATTAGCGGATAATGAACCTCCACAGTTACACCCGTCTTAAGCCACGGGCGAATAGAGAAAAAAAACTTCGGGGGGGGGGGCCTGGAATCATTTAGGGGATATGGAATACTAACAATCTAGAACTTGGAATAGTTAGCAAACAAAAACACTATTACACCCCAAACAAATTTTTTTTCTGAACTAAGTGGTCTTATTTTTTCGATTACATCAAAATTTCGGGGGGGGGGAAGCCGCATCCCCACAACCCCCCACTTTAAACGCCCATGTGTTAAACTCATAGACAAGTAGAGAAAAAAAGATTGGGAGAAAATCCCGCAAATTTTTTTTTTTTTTTTTCAAATTAAAAAAATCACTAAGAAAAAAATTCCAAGGGCTATTACATAATGAATAATTCATTATCTTGGCATGTGTTATCTTGTTCTTTACTTTGTAAAATATAAAACGTAAAATTAATGTTGTATAAATCATTTGAAGAGGTTCTACTACTAAGCAGAAAAGAAAGGTACGGGCCTGGATTCTTGCCAAGCTCCTACTCTTCAAGGTTTAACCGTTCACCAAGAGGGAAGTTACTGGACTGTTCCACCAACTTAAGTATAAAGCTCTATAAGTCCTCCAACCAAACTCGTTTTTATCCAAGTCCCCATGGATCAGGATGTACTTATTCCTTAAATAACGACAATAAGTTGATTATTAAAAAACTTCTGCAATGAATAAAAACCCAATGTATTTACAAATGTCATTTAATATCATTTTCTAAGCTATTGTAATCGATGGTGACTCTGAAAAGATAATACATATATGAACGTTTATATCATACATATAGGTAAATACTAAAATCGAATAGATAGGATTAAACGAATAGATAAAATTGTATATAAAATGTTCATAATCCTTTAAAAATAAAGTTCACGGTTGTTTTGAAGAAAGAAGTCCGTTTTGTCTGGAACTTAATTGTAGTTTAAAGGACCCCGCCCTTTCCTAATGGAAATTGCTTTCGGTCAAATTGAACGAAACTATGCTCGTTGGATAGAGAAAGTCTTTCTGAACAAAAGTCTCAATGGGCACAAAACCCTAAAGTTGAAACTTTTGGTACTTTTGGGTATCCGAAGTTTTCCATTTTTACAAAATCTCAAGATCTCTGGTTGGAAGGTTTCCCAAGCTATTTGGCCAGTAAAAAAAAAATACGTATCAATTATTTTTTTATGACCTTTCGAACGACACAACACTTGACACTCCTCTCCCACCCCCCACGCACGGGGGTGGGGGGAAGCTATTTTTTTGCAATTATCGTCTATCCATTATCATTTGAAGATCTTTTTGACGGCAATACATTGAAACCTTGTCTCACACCCTTACCCCACCCCCAACCCCTTGGGATATGCTCGTCATCATCAAAATATCAAATATCCGACTTCTTACTTGCTGAATCATACGTTAGATGCAGCTGATCGATAGCAAACGAAAAGTCAAAACAGTTGACAGTAATCTAAGAGACAAAAAGCGGCCCTTTTCAGGGCCACTAATGTTAAAGTCTGCTAACGGAACACTTTTTTTGCGAAAAAAAGGCCTTTTTTTGAAATATACGAGCTGGAGGTGGGGTGGGGTGAGGTTGGTGTTTGGGGTGGGGGTGGGATAAGGGTGTGAGGCAAGGTTTCAATGTATTGCCGTCGAAAAGATGTTCAAATGATAATGGATAGACGATAATAGCAAAAAAATAGCTTCCCCCCCCACCCCCGTGCGTGGGGGGTGGGAGAGGAGTGTCAAATGTTGTGTCGTTCGAAAGGTCATAAAAAAATAATTGATACGTATTTTTTTTCTGGCCAAATAGCTTGGGAAACCTTCCAACCAGAGATCTTGAGATTTTGCAAAAATTAAAAATGGAAAACTTCGGATACCCAAAAGTACCAAAAGTTTCAACTTTAGGGTTTTGTTCCCATTGAGACTTTTGTTCAGAAAGACTTTCTCTATCCAACGAGCATAGTTTCGTTCAATTTGACCGAAAGCCATTTTCCATTAGGAAAGGGCGGGGTCCTTTATTCTGATCCCTACTTAACAGATTTTAGTGGCTGGTTTTGGCAGGCGTGAGTGGTATTCGTACCGTGTCGTCCTGCACACATATTTGGGTATATGTTTGGAGGTCGGAATGGACAAAAGGTTTGTCTGGCCAAACACCTATGGAACGTTAGGTTTTGGCTTTCCATATGCTCCCTGGATTATGTGCATTCACGCCAGACAATATTTTCCAATAGACCACAGGTAATCGCAATGGGTGGCTGTAGGCCATTTTAGGTCCTCTCGTAGCATTAAAGTCCTTAGCGCTGTACGCAACGGGCACCAGTAAGGCCCAATTAGAGATATTAATTGCGCATTAAGAGCGGTCTTCAGAGTTTGCTTGAATCATTTGCTTCAGGATGACATGTGATGCTATAAAAGACTCGAGCATTAATGAAAAAATTGAACGCTAATGGACAACCTTCATTAGTGGCGATAAGTGTAGGGACAACAAAGTCTGGAATTCACATGGTACAGAGATGTGCTGCGCAATATGTAGCAGATATGTCTTCTATCGGCTGGGCGTCGGGCCACTGGTTTAGCTCCCTACAACAGAAAAATGGTATCGCTTACGAAAATGTAGGAGTTCCAAAAAGATGTGCAATTAGCTGCTGGTGAGATGTTTCCGAGAGGTACGGTTGTGTTTCGATGAATCTTAGACTTGCAAGTCTAATCCAACCGACCAATCTCCTTGTTCTGGTTCGACCAAAATAATGACTTTGCGACCGGACGATATGAGCCTCGAAAACCAGAGTGGCTGAGCTTCTGCAGACAAGTGAGCATGTTCATGCTCTCAAGTAGATTAATTTTAATTTTAACCTTATAATCGCTAACTGTCGTGCGGACTTGCATATATGCGTCTAGAGGGCAGGGGGCACTGCTTTTAAAGCCCGCATATATGCGTCTAGAGGGCAGGGGGCACTGCTTTTCAAGCCCGCATATTTGCGTCTAGAGGGCAGGAGGCACTGCTTTTCAAGCCCGCATATATGCGTCTAGAGGGCAGGGGGCACTGCTTTACATACCCGCATATATGCGTCTAGAGGGCAGGGGGCACTGCTTTTCAAGCCCGCATATATGCGTCTAGAGGGCAGGGGGCACTACTTTTCAAGCCCGCATATATGTGTCTAGGAGGGCAGGGGGCACTGCTTTACATTCCCGCATATATGCGTCTAGAGGGCAGGGGGCACTGCTTTTCAAGCCCGCATATACGCGTCTAGAGTGCAGAGGGCACTGCTTTTCAAGCCCGCATATATGCGTTTAGAGGGCAGGGGGCACTGCTTTTCACGCCCGCATATATGCGTCTAGAGCGCTGGGGGAACTGCTTTTCAAGCCCGCATATATGCGTTTAGAGGGCAGGGGGCACACCTTTTCACGCCCGCATATATGCGTCTAGAGCGCTAGGGGCACTGCTTTTCACGCCCGCATATATGCGTTTAGAGGGCAGGGCACACACCTTTTCACGCCCGCATATATGCGACTAGAGCGCTGGGGGCACTGCTTTTCACCCCCGCATATATGCGTTTAGAGGGCAGGGGGCACACCTTTTCAAGCCCGCATATATGCGTCTAGAGCACTGGGGGCACTGCTTTTCAAGCCCGCATATATGCGTTTAGAGGGCAGGGGCACACCTTTTCACGCCCGCATATATGCGTCTAGAGGGCAGGGGGCACTGCTTCTCAAGCCCGCATATATGCGTCTAGAGGGCAGGGGGCACTACTTTTCAAGCCCGCATATATGTGTCTAGGAGGGCAGGGGGCACTGCTTTACATGCCCACATATATGCGTCTAGAGGGCAGGGGGCACTGCTTTTCAAGCCCGCATATACGCGTCTAGAGGGCAGAGGGCACTGCTTTTCAAGCCCGCATATATGCGTCTAGAGGGCAGGGGGCACTGCTTTTCAAGCCCGCTTATACGCGTCTAGAGGGCAGAGGGCACTGCTTTTCAAGCCCGCATGTATGCGTCTAGAGCGCTGGGGGCACTGCTTTTCACGCCCGCATATATGCGTCTAGAGCGCTGGGGGAACTGCTTTTCAAGCCCGCATATATGCGTTTAGAGGGCAGGGGGCACTCCTTTTCACGCCCGCATATATGCGTCTAGAGCGCTGGGGGCACTGCTTTTCACGCCTGCATGTATGCGTCTAGAGCGCTGGGGGAACTGCTTTTCAAGCCCGCATATATGCGTTTAGAGGGCAGGGGGCACACCTTTTCACGCCCGCATATATGCGTCTAGAGTGCTGGGGGCACTGCTTTTCACAACCGCGATTATGCGCTCAGGGCGTTTGATGGGGTTAATGAGCGACTATACTTTATTTTATTTTTGATTTTATCGCGAGTCGAGTCACGTATTATTAATTTTAATTTTAACGTCCATTATTATTAACGAAGAATTTGAGGGCGGGTTATCTATAGGTTACCAAACTTTTCTAGCCAGGATAGGGCTGATGCATATTCTCGAGTCAATTAGGTCATCATGAGTAAACCTATTACACTTCTATACACTGTTAAATTTTGAAGTTTTTCTTCAGAATCTTTTTCCCCTTTTGAGTTTATTATATATTCGAAAAGAATTATGACTAATTCTTCTTAGCTTTTCCATTCATAATTGTTATAGAAGCATTAAAGATACATCCTAAGTTGACAGAACTTCTCTAAGGAAGGTTTTACTTCTCTAAAACACTCATTATTTATTCAAATACTTCAATTTTCCGTTTCTGTCAATAGCTTCAGGACGGAATTGAAGCACAATTCAGCTGATTGATAAGCGGAAAGAATGAATAAATCAGGGATTCAATATTGACATTTCCTTCGAAATCTCTGGAAAATGCGTTAAAGTAAATATTTGGATTAAATGTTATTTGTTAAAAAAAAAAAAAAAAAAAAAAATTAAAACTGCTTTGATATTTTTTTAATACTGAATTTACACTTTATTGACTTATAACTTTCTATTGATTTTCTTATATATAATTTTGGTACCTTGCTTTCTGGTAATTTCGGTCAGAAGATATTGATGATTTACATAATGTTTACCTTTTTTTGTTTAGTGTGCAGAAGCCTGGAGAATGGTACATGGCTGGTAGTGGACATTACTTGGTCAGGATGGCAAGAAGTTATGGAAGTTCCTGGTTTGAGGTACATCAGAGCTGATCTCAGCATCAGTCCGTTTTTGAGGGCACTGGAGTCGTCACTGGTCAAAATAAGGAACTCAACAGACGCTGCCCTCATATTCCAAGATGCCAGGCGTACGTATGTCGTGTCATAGTGAATATTTCGCGGAGTAGAACTTATGTGTTATTAGAGTACAAAGGAGACGTGTAAACTAAAAGCTTTCCTCGAAGAAGCAACAGCTATAACAGGTATTGGAACATTTTACATCGCTTCTATAATTTTCATTGTGGCATATTTTGAAAGCTGAAAAAAGGAAATATTTTGGTTTCAAATGTCAACATAGCCTAAGTACAGGGTGAGGCTTAATAAAGGGATATTCTTAAAGGTGCGCGAATCAAGGATCGGCGGAGAGGGGTGGAGACGATAACATCGGTAACATTTGGTGCAAACTAGCATTTGGTATTCGAAATAGCAGAAGAACTTTTGATTTTGGAGTGACGTTGATCCTAAAGAATTGCTTCAGCAAGTATTGAACTCAGAAAAAAATTCTCTGAGGTGGGCAATGTCTTCCTTAAGCCTATACACGGCCAGGCAGGCCTGAACAGTCCGCCTGAAAGCCGGTCGCCTGAACGTGTATATATTCCGGCCGGTCTGTCAGATAAGACTGTTCAGGCGGCAGGAATATATACAAGTTCAAGTGACCGGCCTTCAGGCGGACTGTTCAGGTCTAACTGGCAGGCCTGCCTGAATCGTGTGTAGCCTGCTTTAGTGATCATAGTGACATACTTCATTGAAGATAGCAAAGCTGTAACAGCGACTTCGCGGAAATATCCAGACATGTTAAAAGGCTTTTTAACTCCCCGACTTGTACACTGTGTGTGAAAAGAACGGTGAAGCGTTTTACTAGCAGGACGGAACAAACCTCCTACATAGTTAGAGTAAACATAAATATTGTCGATCGTTTGTTTCAAAATCATATCATCTCCTGAAATGGATATAGTTCCCGGACCTCACAAGAGGCGACTTTTCCTTGTAGAGATATTTTTCTCTGAAAACCAAAGTTTACAGAGATAACCCCCTCGAAAAAATGAAGCCTTGAAAAAAGCGGATCCGATGGGATGTTGTTGAAATCCAACTGGCTATGTTGGGCAATATCAAGATCCAGCTGGAGAAATGTGCGCGTCCAAACGGGCCCTATCTTACAGGAGTTATCTTAAAAAAAAAATAACAGTTGTTTTACTTTTACAGAAAGTGAACGAAGTATTTTTACTTTACAACGTTTTAAGATTCACCGCTAATTCTGTCTCAATTAGAACAACAACAACAAATAAACTCATTTTACTCAAACTAATTTTCAGCGAACCCAACGTTCCACCACCTTCTTAAGCGACAATCCAAGTGACTAAGTGACAAGCTTGTAATCTGACTTTTTTTTAACATAGAAGAAGATTTATTCATGATCTAACTGGCCTTAAATGTCATGTGTCTGTTAACACGATACCCACCTGAGTTTTTTTTTTGTTTTTGTTGCCACGAAACATAGAGTATAGCGCTCCTCTAGCAAACGATTGTACGAGTTCGTTAACTATAAAAATCGGTCCACTTGAAGGTCGGGTTTACTCTTGACTCAGTTCGCTAATTTGCTTCATACCCGTCGTAATGTTTGTTATATTGCAACGAAACTCCGTATACGATGTGGACATCTAAAGAGATAGATGCTTTTTCAAAATAAATTAGATCGGTTCCTTAGAAGTTGTTGATTACTCTGTATTATGTTCAAATTTGGTACAGGTTGTAACTTCTACCTCTAGGAGCGCTGTATCCGGTTTCTGCGTTGTGAATGTGGGATGTTCTCATTTTGATTGTAGAGGCTTATATTGCTCAACACAACAAAAGTGTGAATTTTTTCTGTATTTATAAAGTACTCTAGTCCCTCGCATATACAGAATTCTAGAAGTAATTTAATTAAAAAAGTCCGACTCGCAGGAACTGCATCATCTTAGCGCGGTTCCGTTCATATCCCTAGTGTCATTTGAAAAGCTTAGAAAAGAAATAAAATTCTTTTTTTTTATATATCTCGTGAAAATTGTTGAAATCCTCTCGAACATCTCGAATAAAAGTGATGTTAAGGCGTCAGGGACACCGACAGTAGTTAACTTATACACAGAAGCGGAAATTACACAATCCGGCTCTAATTCTAAAGCAAAGCTCTATAAATCACTACAAAATATGCCTAATAAAGCCTTTCTAGTGGATACAGAAGGATCAAGAAGAAGTACAAGAAAGATTGAGTAGAATACCATGCCTAACATAGCCTATATAGAATAATATGCCGAATAAAGCCTATCTAGTAGATACAGAAGGACAAATAACAAGTCTTGATGAATAACAAGTCAAGATATAGAATAATATACCAAATTAAGTCTAAGGAGTAGATACAAATGGACCAAAAAAAAGTCTTGAGAAAGCTTGTTTTTTTTTCTAATTAAATACTTTTGATCAATATTTAGTATAGAACCTGCGTTGAAAACTATTGATTGCTAATTGATGAATCTGGTTACAACTAAGTAATCTTTATGAATATTTAGTATATAACCTATGTATGGAACTGTGTTATTTCCAGAACTTGTATTGTAGAATAGAACTTGTATGAAATTTAATCAGCATTCATTTCTTATAGAATAGTCATGTTGCTAGGACGCAGGGTTTCCGAGATATTAGTGAACACCGGAAAAATGGGACCTTCTAAACCCCCCCCCCTCCCCGGCTCAAAGGTTAAGGGTAAGGACTTTTGATATGTTCACCTCCTATCCAGCCCATACAAAGTTACGAAGTCAAAAATTGTGTTCCAAACATTTCTACCTATAGCTGTTTTCAAGCATTCGTTGCCTGGACTGCGTAGCTAGGCTTTGTATTTGTGTCGGCAGATACCTGGGGTATATTTACAACTCTTGAGGATTAACTCCAAGCAGGTAAATTTCCTGCTAGGAGGGTTCAGTCCGGGCACTGAACCGACTCTATTCGCTCATAGTATCTAACCGTTTTGAAGTTTATTTTTTGGATTTAGGACTTAATATAAATATGTAGACTAAATCATAGCAAGAAGTCTACCTCCGTCGTCGGTTCTTCACTATGTAGACTCGCTAATGTTACCCAATCTTAGATACATCGTAATTAAAATCCACAGCAAAAACACGACATTTCATCAGAATCCCCTGCTTAATAAAACCTATATAGAATAATATGCAAAATAAAGCCTATCTGGCTGAAAAATAGAGGAAAAACGCCGTTCGTAGTGGTAGAAAATCTTACAAGGCATTTCGCTCAGAAATCTCCGAAATATTCTTACTAATTTTACGTATCCTGTTTTATAATCAAATAGATTTATATTCTATAATCAATAAGAAAAACCTACTAACAATAAAAAACTATGGGTAACAGATGAAAATAGGGAATACCAAGAACAATTCTAAAGAACGAAATCAACACCAGTACTGTAATCTAGATATTCATAAGGCATTTTCGAATTCTAACAAACAAAATATTGCTTCTAATTATACGTATCCTGTTTACTGACAAATACATTTGACTGCTATAAGAAATTACAAAAATAACGAGCAGTGAAAAAAAAACTGCGGGAAACACACAAATAGATCCGTTTAAATAAACGAAACTAACTAAGTTTTAAGCACTTATTTCTCCTAATGTGACGACCCCATCAAACATTTCTTCAAAACATTTTTCCACGATTTCCTAACCCTTTTCGAGGGGGTTATAGGTAAAAAGCGATATAGAGGTTATATCAACAGAGTTTTTAAATATATGCAAAGACCTGTTGATCAATAAAATTAAAATAAAAAATAGAGTCATTTTTCCTATCCTATTTTACAAACAAATACATTTTCCTAACATAAGAAATTAAAAAAAAAAAAAACCAAGGGAAAGAGACAAAAATTACAAAAAGAACGACAAAAACCCGTTCATAAGAACAAAACAGACGTATTTGAAGTTTTAAGCACTTATTTCTCCGATTGACATAACCTAATCAAAAATAGTTTTAGAATAATTTTTGACCGTTAATTATATATATATTAATAAACGGTTAAAGCTATCGCCTTGAAAATGGTTTCATTCGTTTTCCTAGCCCAAGAAGCCTATAAAAAGAGTACTTACAAGCTTATGAACTCAAAAACGTAAGCGTTACGATTTTTTCTGCGCGAATTTCGCCCCAAACGCCATCTTCCAGTGGGCGGATTTTGCTGGTTAACGAACTTGACCTTTCAAATTGGACGACTGATTTTTGTACCAAATTTCATCAAAATCGGACCATCAGGGAAGCCAGAAATGAGCGAACAGACAAATATATATATATATATATATATATATATATATATATATATATATATAAATATATACATATATATATATATATATATATATATATATATATACAAATTTGAACCACCGTTATTTTCGGTCTCTAGGGGTTCTGAAACGCGAAATTTTCTTGTCGGCACTTCCGGATTGTTTCATTGTATCAACCTCATAAGCGGGGTTCCTCCCTATGGGGGAGGGAGGAACCGCGCTAAAATTAATAATTGAGTCAGCAAAACTCAAAGTTAAAATGCCAAACTCCTCCCCTTTTTTAGCGCGGTTCCTCCCTCCCTTCATAGGGAGGAACCCCGCTTATAAGGTTGATCTCATGAAACTTTCCGGAAGTGCCGACTAGAAAATTTCGTGTTTCAGAACCCCTAGAGACCGAAAATAACGCTGGTTAAAATTTGTATATATATATACATATATATTTGTCTGTTCGCGGATTTCTGGCGTCCCTAATGGTCCGATTTTGATGAAATTTGATACAAAAATCCGTCGTCCAATTTGAAAGGTCAAGTTCGTTAACCAGCAAAATCCGCCCACTGGAAGATGGCGTTTGGGCGAAATTCGCGCGAAAAAAATCGTAACGCTTACGTTTTTGAGTCATATGCTTATATGTGAGTACTCGTTTTATAGGCTTCTTGGGCTAGTAAAACGAATGAAACCATTTTTAAGGCGGTAGCTTTAACCGTTTCTGAGAAAATCGGAAAAAAAGTTGTTAAATCAAGTTTTTGGTTTGGTTACTTAGAATCATGGGATTCAGCTGAAACTTTTTTTGCATTTCTTCCCATGATTTTATTTTTTCTTTGTAAATTACTTTTTTGTATTCTCATTTTTTGAAGACATATTCTCGCCTTCTCATTTCTCGTAGAGCAGGATCGTTGTTCTTTGATATGTTCTTCTCAGTTTGTTTGTCTCCCGTCTAAGTGTTGTCGGTTCATCTGTCCACCATGGTTTTGTGTTAGAATGGATAATTTTATAGTTACGCCTGAATAATTTATTACACGTTGACTTCAAAGATTTATTTACTTTATTTATAGTGTACTCAACGCCTCTATAATTTAACATTTCTATTAATAATGCTTCTAAATTGAGTTCATATGCTTGTAAGTACTCGTTTTATAGGCTCCTTGGGCTAGTAAAACGAATGAAACCATTTTTAAGGCGATAGCTTTAACCGTTTCTGAGAAAATCGGAAAAAAAGTTGTTAAATCAAGTTTTTGGTTTGGTTACTTAGAATCATGGGATTCAGTTGAAACTTTTTTTTGCATGTTTGAATTTCATCAAAACTAACATGTTAAACTTTTGGTTACGTTTGGAGTTAAGGAAGGGTTAGAATAAAATATTTTATGAACAGACATGAAAAGTTTTGGGAATTTCGTATAATTTCATTAATATCTCGAACCAGGTTGGGAAATCGTGATAAGTGGTTAGAAATTATTTGAAAGCTTTATAAATTCTCTACAAAAAAGATTGAGAAACAATTTTTAATTAGGTGATGTCAATCGGAGAAATAAGTGCTTAAACTTTGAAGTAATTGATTTCGTTTATCCGAACGGTTCTTTTTGTCTGTTTTTATTCCTTGTTATTTTTGAATTGCTTATAGTTGGATAATGTATTTGACAATAAAACAGATTAGGTAAAATTAGAAAAAACAATTCATTGTTAGAAATATAGCTTGCCAAGAGAAAGAGATTCGATTACGTCTTTTGAATATTTTCAATTGCCTTCATGCTGTTGGTTTTTTTTATTTTATTTTTTTTCTCTCGTGATACCAAACAACACAAATTAAAAGAGTCATAGAGAGTATTTCAGTTTTGTGTTAGAGCGTGAGAGCGCTTAATTGAGTCATATGGGCAAACATAGAAGACCTAAATTGATTATATTTATGGCTGTTGTTGCGTTGCTACGTATTGTATATAATTTACGATACGCCTATGGTACCAACATTGTTTAGGTATATTGGCTTTTATTGGAGTCTATTGTCCAAACTTTGTCCTCATTAACTAATTTCACATGCTGTCCGAGGGCTGAATTTAGGGTTTATTGTTTCAACTCTAGTGCCTGATATTTCATAAATTTTCTCTTTGTTTAGAATTTAAAAAGTGACCAATATCTAAAATATAATATTAGTAGCAATATTTAAATGTGTAGACATCCTCAGGAGTTTGTGCAGAGGTTTTGTGTACCAGTTTCGCAACTAGCATATATCATAATATGATTTAATTCACTCTCATAATTCTTTTGTGAGATACAAAAAGCCGTGTAAATTATTTCTTTGAATTTTTGATAAAGAGATCCCATTTTCCAATGGGATAATCCAACAATAATAAGCCACCTCAGAGAAAATCAATTTCAATGCTTCGAAGAGGTTTACGGCATTGACGAAGAAGGTAATCCACGGTATGCCGATATCATTGCGTTCCCTAAAACAGGAAATACGGCGTATATCCTCGATCCTACAATACGCTTCGATATAGAAGAGGATGACAAAATAGACGCCGAAAAGAAGAACATATACACGAAATGCACAGCATATTACCAAGAAAAGTTTCAAGATGAATTTGGGAAGCGCAAGTATATAGTAAAGGGACTATGGTTCGGAACAAGAGGAACCCTTCTGAAGAGCACAGCACTCTTCCTTGAAGATCTTGGACTGACCACAGACCAGCTATCAGCATTAGCTGAGTCTATATTAGTGGACACTCTGGAAATAATTAGCAATCATATCTATAGTCACTGAGTGCTTATCATCCATCCACTCTGTTTCTTTATATACTTTATACTATATTTTCAATTCTATAAATTCCTCCTCAATATCATAAATTCCTTCTCTTTTATCACTATAGCCTTCTTTAGTCTTCATCTCCTTTATTATTAGCGCTTTCCTCCGAAGCAAAGTAGCTATTGAGGTTGGACTCATGACGGAATTTTTGAAAAATTTCTTCAAATCTTTATCGATCCTACCTAGTAGACACCGAAAATGACCCCCGTTAAAATTTATATATATATATATATATATATATATATATATATATATATATATATATTATGTCTGTTAACACGATAGCGGCCAGAGTTTTTGTTTTTTCGTCACGAAACTTGGTATATAGCATTCAATTAGCAAACGATTGAACGAGTTCGTTAACCACCAAAGTCGGTCCACCAGAAGGGGGGGTTTACCCCGAACCCATAACACTAATTTGACTATGTCAGCCGTAATATTTGTTATATTTTAACGAAACTTGGTATTCGTTGTCTTAATATAGAGAAAAAATTGAGATATAAAAATGAACTAAATCGGTTCATTAGAAGGGGGGGTTTACTCCGGACCCACAATACCAATTCGCCACTACCAGCCGTGATTTTTGGTATATTTCGACGAAACTCGGTATTCGTAGTGGTAATCTACAGGTAAATATGTGTTGTAAAAAGTAAAAATAAACTAAATCGGTTCATTAGGAGGGGGGGGGGTTTACTCCGGACCCACAATACCATTTCGCCACTACCAGCCGTGATTTTTGGTATATTTCGACGAAACTCGGTATTCGTAGCGGTAATCTACAGGTAAATATGTGTTGTAAAAATAAACTGAATCGGTTCATTAGAAGGGGGCGTTTACTCCGGACCCAAATTCCTATTATACTCATACCGGTCGTAATTTCTGCTGTATTGTAACGAAACGCGGTATACGTCGTGGGTAACTCATGAGAAAGAAGTGTTGTAAAAATGAGCTGAATCGGTCAATCGGAAAGCGGGGGTTTAATTTGTAATATATTTCAATAGAAAAGCCCGCCAGACGTAGGCTCACAAAGCCTCCGCAAGGAGCGCTTTCTACCACTAGAGTGACTGTATCCTGTTCCTGCGTTAGATCAAAATACGATAATATGAGGTTTTTTTGTATTTATTACGTAGTGTAATAGGTACCATGTGTAAACATAACTCTGGAAGCAAATTAATAATTGATCAGTTACTCATTACAAATTTATAAGAGAACTATTCATGTTTTTATTTTATTTATGTAGGATATTTTAAGCAAATTGTTCTGGAAAGCAGTCTACACTACCCAAATTCTGAGGAAAGTGCTTAGTTATGCAGCTCCTGCGTGACGGACTTTCTATTCCTTGTTTTGAACTCCTCACACCTTCAGCCCGCAAATTAACCCTATTTCCGAATGGATGATAAGCACGCTGTGTATCTAGCAACCCATTTTATGGGCAGCCCATTTTATTTGTTTCTAATAAAGTTTCTCTCTCTGGGAAATCGTAGCGTTTAAAATCAAAACAAGACACATCACTATTTTTACGATTTTGAGATAACAGTTGATTTAAAAAGTTCAAACTATCCTCTATATACTGGCAAAGAAAAGGATTTTCAAAACTCAATAGATCATGCTGTTTTTTTATGCTGAATTGGAAAGTTGGCTTCAAAATAAGACATACATCAGTGAATTTTAAAACTAAGTAAGATAGATATATAAAAAAAAAAAACTTCAAAATAGATAATATAACAGATAAAATTCTCAAATTCCTCAAAAACATTCTTCTGTGATAGTTACAACTTTTAAGAAAATTATACACATATATAAAATTAAACATAAGGCTTCTTCGGTTTTTGGCGTTTTTGAACACATTGGTTTCAATGATGTGTCTTGTTTTGATTCTAGACGCCTCATGTAAACCAATTACAAGAAAAGTGTATAAAAATAGTTTTTCTAACTAATTTTCGGTGTGAGTGCTTTTATTGAGATATTTTCTATGCGTTTAAAATTTATCTAAACTAATATCTTTAAAATTTGGTTACATTTGAAGTTATGTATTCGAAAAAAACAATGGTAAGGACAAAAAAAAAAAAAAAAAAAAAAAAAAAAAAAAAAAAAAAAAAAAGGCTAGAAACATTAACATAAATATGAGTACCTATATGCTTGAAAATATAAATATATATATATATAGTATAATAATAGCAATATAAATAAATATACATGTATATGGTATCCAAGCGAATACAGTACAAGTGTCATAGTAACATACCTATTGAGAAGATTGAGAACTGTCCCGTTTCAAGAAGAGAACATTTCTGAAGACTGGAAGGATGGGTCAGGGCTAGACCCATCTAGCCCACATATATGTTTTTACAGCCCTGAAGATGGCTTGTATAGCAAGCCGAAACGTTGGCGGCAATAAATACACATTTTAGCAAATAAAATGTGTTTTATTGAATAAGAACACTGACCGAAACCCCGACGATCAACGCTTCCTACTTCCGAACGGTCGACCATATCTTCTCAATCAAGAAAAAAAAACAAATTATTAACAGACATGAAAATATTTGGGTTCTTCGTATATTTCCCTTAATATTTTGAAAACAGTTGAAAAATCGTCGTAAGTGCACAGTCATTCAAAAGCTTCCTGAATTCTCTAAAAATCGGCTGTTTTCGACGGGGCGATGTCAATAGAAGAAAAAATGCTTAAAACTAGTTCTGTTCTTTTGAACGGGTTTTTGTCTTTCTTTACCTTACTTTTTAAATGTTTTTTTTTTTTTTTTGTTGTTTCTTTCTTGGAAGTAGCATTTAACAGTAAAATGCGTATTTTAATAAAACAAAGTAAGAAAATGAGAAAGGTATTGGAAATAGTGCTTTCCTAGGGCGAACGTTCAGAAGGCGGTGGAGCTTTCCGCTTAGGATACTGTCAGTTTTCTGCCATGGTGCCTTAAATCATCCTTCTCTTGAATTGTATTTTATATGTTTCACAAAAGATGAAAACCTACCTAAATTATGATAGGCAAGTTATGTTCATTTTGTTGCCTAATTCAGTGTTGAGTGATTACCCTAGTAGTTGGTAGTCCCTTATAAAATGTTTTCTTTTTCACGTAATCATGGAAATTGAGACACTATGCTCAATGAACTATAAAACAATCCGCAGACAGGCAGAGACAAAGCAATTCGAAGCAGTTAAAAGTGAGGAAGTGACTCATTACGGATCGTACTTTCGAGAAGTTCTTAGCGACCGACTTTCTCCCTGAGAACAGGAACAGAAAGAAGTGGAGGAGGAAGAAAAAGCCAGCGGAGTGAAACCAAGACAGCGTGGAAAGTCTAGTCATGGCTTGATCCTGTTAAATACTCGAAGACTAGAACCATGTTCTAGTCAAGAGTAAACTACATTATAGATGCTCCTTTAGTGTTAGTCTCAGTTTTTAGGGTGTTTTCATCTTCTTGAGTATGGATAAATCCTTTATCATATCGTTTTTTAGCAGGGTTCCTCCCTCCCTCCATAGGGAGGAACCCCGCTTATAAGGTTGACCTCATGAAACAATCCGGAAGTGCCGACTAGAATGTTAAGCTCCCAGGATTCGAGCAAGGTCCTTAGTTCTGTCACCTCAAACTGTTCTCTTATCCTTTCATTTCTGATGCAATCTCTTCGTGTCTTTCCAACCGCTCTCCTCAGAAACTTCATTTCTGCTGCACTAATGTGTCTGGCTTGCTCATCAAGTATCACCCAAGTTTCACTCCCATAAGTTATGATCGGGAGGTAGACCGATTTGTAAATATGCCTTTCAGTCACCAAAGTCACTTCTCGGTGGCCGATTATGCTGTTACATATCTGGCGCTAAACTTGATTGGCTTTCGAAATTCTATGAGATATTTCTGGGTCAATATTGCCAAAAGAGCTGATTACTGTCCCTAAGTAGGGGAACTCCGGCACAACTTCTAATTCCTCCCCATTGCAGATCCGATGTACGTCTTCTTGTTCTTCTCGGGACAGAACTAAGTCCTTGCTTTTAGAGGTGTTAATAACCATTTCTTTTCGGCGTAGCTCTTCTTGTCATTCTTCTAGAGCATGCTGCATTTTCGCTCGTGAGTCAGTAATTAAAACAATATCATCGGCATACAGAAGGCTTTGCACTAGAATGGTTCTTAACCGCACAACTCCCTTTACACCACGATAAATCGACTTTATGGCTGAGATCAGATCCCCTGGAATATATTTGGCTGCCAATGCTTCCCATATTTCTTTTCTGGGCACTGAATCAAATGCTGCCTTTAAGTCTAAAAATGTCAGAAAGATGTTTCATCTCTGTCCCATGCCTTTTCTGCTATGCTTCTTAGAACAAATATGTGGTCCTGTGTCTGCTTTCCAGGACTGAATCCCACCTGTTCATCCTCTATTTTGTTTTCAACCATTCTCCTCAGTCGCTTTTCCAACATGCTTATGGAAATGTAGGTGCGTCAGCTGTAAATGTCATATTCTTAAACGGTAGAAGGCAACTTCTTGTCTTCTATTCTGTCATAAGATGGACGGCCGCTCACCGATGGATTTTTTTAATTTCTCTTATTTTGGAGTCAATCGCCATTAGCCAAAATTTTTAATTTCTTCCATAACCGCCTTTTCGGCTTCTGTCTGCATATCTTGGTGAGTTGATTGTTGTATGCCCTTATGGTGTCTTTTTGCATTGATAGGCAATTACTCTAATGTAATAGTATTTTTTTCAGTGCCTTCTTGACTTGTGAGATAATATATTCTTATCAACAGATAATAAATTAAGCTTATTAAACGGCCCATTAATTTTACCATAAAAAAAAGTCCGATTCGCAGGAACTGCGTCATCTTAGCGCGGTTCCGTTCTTATCTCTAGTGTTTATGAAGGCATAGAATAGAAACAGTTATTACTTTGTTTAGATCAATAGCGAAACACCTATCCAAATGAAATCTCAAACAAACCAGTCTTGAAAGGTCTTGATTTACAATCTTACCTGTATGGGTCAGCTATCCCATAAGTCGGGCAGAAAGGCCTCCGCTCAGAGGCCTTTGGAAAGCCTTGGGATCTCTCTCTTTGAACGCTACATTTTTAACAACAAATTGATCTTCTTATTTTACTTAATCTGTTTTATTGTCAAATACACTATCCGACTATAAGCAATTTAAAAATAACAAGGAATAAAACAAACAAAAAGAACCGTTCGAATAAACGAAATCAATTACTTTAAAGTTTTAAGCACTTATTTCTCCGATTGACATCGCCTAATTAAAACTTTCTTTAGAACCTTTTTTGTAGAGCATTTAGTAAGCTTTCGAATGGTAACCTTCTGCTTCCCAAGATTGTCAACGGTTTTCGAGATACTAACGAAAGTATACAAAGTTACCAAAACTTTTCTTGTCTGTTAATAAAATATTTTATTCTAACCCTTTCTTTACTGCAAACATAACCAAAATTTCAACATATTAGTGTTGATGAAATTCGAACATGCAGAAAATGTTTCAACTGAATCCCATAATTCTAAGTACCAAAATCAAAGACAAAAAGAACAGTTCGAATAAGCGAAATCAATTACTTTAAAGGTTTAAGCACTTATTTCTCCGATTGACATCGCCTAATAAAAACTTTTATTAGAACCATTTTTGTAGAGCATTTAGTAAGCTTTCTAATGGTAATATTACGTTTCGCAAGATTCTCAACCTTTTTCGAAATATTAGGGAAAGTATACAAAGTTACCAAAATTTTTTATGTCTGTTAATAAAATATTTTATTCTAACCCTTCCATAACTCCAAACGTAACAAAAATTTCAACATATTAGTTTTATTGAAAGTAGAACATGCAGAAAATGTTTCAACTGAATCCCATGATTCTAAGTACCCAAACCAAAAACGGTATTCAAAAACTATTTTTCCAATTTTCTCGAAAACGGTTAAAGCTATCGCCTTGAAAATGGTTTCATTCGTTTTCCTAGCCCAAGAAGCTTATAAAACGAGTACTTACAAGCGTATGAACTCAAAAACGTAAGCGTTACGATTTTTTTGCGCGAATTTCGCCCCAAACGCCATCTTCCAGTGGGCGGATTCTGCTGGTTAACGAACTTCAAATTGGAAGACGGATTTTTGTACCAAATTTCATCGGACAATCGGACCATTAGGGAAGCCAGAAATGAGCGAACAGACAAATATATATATATATATATATATATATATATATATATATATATATATATATATACATATATATACAAATTTGAACCACCGTTATTTTCGGTCTCTAGGGGTTCTGAAACGCGAAATTTTCTAGTCGGCACTTCCGGATTGTTTCATTGTATCAACCTTATAAGCGGGGTTCCTCCCTATGCGGGAGGGAGGAACCGCGCTAAAACTCTTCTATTCCACCTTCAATGGAAATAAACTGTATTCTCTGATTAAGGTGATCGTACCGAGATATACGCCTGATTTGTTTTTCTTTTTTTTTTATTGAACATCATTAGGCTTTTGAATATTCCCCTTCATACACGAGTTTCTGAAATATTCTAAAAAATATTCGGAAAATAAATACACCTTTAAATAAATAAAGCATTGATTTTTATTGCTTCTGTTGTCCCAGACGTTACATAACATACTTTAAATGAATGAGGAAAATAAGAAAAAATATTCCCTCCATCATTTCAGAGCCCCTGAAATAAACTTTTTTAATGATTTATATTTCATATAGGTTTTACAATATATATATACATTTACTATATGCTTGGAGAAAAAATGACAGCATTAGTACACTTTATAATTCCTAGATGTCAGTTGTTGATATCATACATTTTAGCTTTAAAAACTATAGGTTTATTGGTCCAATACTGAATAAATTTTGTTTTTCTTGTGAGGTAGATGGCATTCCTCAATTTTAATCATCCTTTCACAGATTCATTAAAATGTCCTTTGACCCCCAAGAAAAAAATATCAGTAAAATTAAATTATAAGCTATATATAATAATTCTAAGACTATCTCATTTTCATTTGAATAGCGAATTTATATTTAAAGGCATATAGAAATTCTCACAAAATATCTGGGTTTAGAAATTCACTAGGTTCTAGTGATGAATTCAGTATTTCTCTCTTACAATCAATGTTGATTGGGAACATTCCCTCTTTTCCAGTAAAATTATTTTACATATTCATAACCCGCTGTGGGTTCCTAAATTGTAGATTATCTCCTTACACCTGCAGGAATCGCCAATTCAAGCAGTAGATTTGTAAATTAGATTCCTTCAGTAATATTTGGAGATTATGTAAATCGTTTCTATTTTTGTCTTGCTTTTACGCTTATAGACATTCCCCTTATAAATAAAAGAGGAGTTGAAGAACAATTCAGGACCTTGGAAGAGAAAAAGAA
The DNA here is from genome assembly GCA_946811695.1 of Gonocerus acuteangulatus. NCBI lineage: Eukaryota > Metazoa > Arthropoda > Insecta > Hemiptera > Coreidae > Gonocerus > Gonocerus acuteangulatus. Next base: position 20,537,052 of record OX328125.1, read on the forward strand.
AAATCGTTGTAGCCTTATTTCTCTGGTTCGCTTTTACTTCTCTCACAGTTTCAAGTTAAAGTAATAACACCTTAATTTCTGAAAAATTCAATGTCCGATTTTAAGAAGAAATCCCGAGTCTGAAACTCCACTCCTAGCATTTTCTTACTCATAAATCACTCGTATAAATTATAATAAAAACATTGAATTTCAATTGCATACTTTATAAATCAGGTTTATGAATCAGCATTCCATAAACATTCGCCCTTAATAGGATAGGAAGGATGAAGCATTTCTAGAACTTTGACTTCGATTTCCCGACGTCCGAAATTCGGGATTCACCCTTAATCTTCCAAGATCATACAGGAACTGCGTAAAATGAGAAAATTGGAAATCAAAAGTCCGTCACGCATGAGCTGCATAACTAAGCACTTTCCTCAGAATTGGGTAGTGTCGAGTACATTCCTGAATAATTTGCTTAAAATATCCTATATAGATAAATAAAATAAAACATAAATAACACCTGTTTCAATTCAATTCAAACATAGTACAAAGTAAATCCCCCCCCCTTCTTATTAGATACCCAGGACGTATACCGCGTTTCGTTACAATTCAGCAGAAATTACGACCGGTATGAGCAAATTAGTAATTTCTGTCCGGACTAAACTCCCCCTTCTATTCAACCGATTGAGTTTATTTTTACAACAAATTTTTCTCTTCAGTTGAACACAACAAATACCGAGTTTCGTTGAAATATAACAAAAATTATGGCTGGTATTGACAAATAACTACTTTGGCTACGGAGTAAACCCCCCCTTCGGATGGACCGATTTTTTTGGTAAACGAACTCGTTCAATCGTTTGATGGGAGAATACTACATACCAAGTTTCGTGGCGAAAAAACAAAAACTCTGGCCTGTATCGTGTTAGCGGACACATATATAACTATATATATATATATATATATATATATATATATATATATATATATATATATATATATATAATTTTTAACTGGGGTCATTTTCGGTCTCTACTAGGTAGGATCGATAAAGATTCGAAGAAATTTTTGAAAAATTCCGTCATGAGTGCAACCTCAATAGCTACTTTCCTTCGGAGGAAAGTGCTAAAATCATGTAAAAATCAAACAGTATTTAGGCTATGTTTTATCATGGAAAGTTTGGTACTTACGTATTACTTCAACTCAGGTTTAAGAAGAGATGAGGGTCTCCTTCAGAGATCTGGATCATGATTACGCATTTCTATTAGTCTATTCCTATGAACAATTCTATTGGCCATTGTGTTTATAGTAACCGTCTTGTTCCATTTAGAAAGCAATTCATTTGTACATTGTTTTTTACGCGGTTGGTGTTTCCTGGTTTGTTGTTTATTTTACCGAAATAAAGGAAGCACTGTTAAATTGCATATCGGTCCATTATCCATTGAAAAACCATCCATCATCTACGAGTTATATTGACTAGAGTTTCGATATAAAATTGAGCGAAGGGAAACGAATAGAAATTGTGCCATTAACATAAGTGCTAGGCGTTTTCGCTCGTTCTGGGTTATTTTGAAATTCTAGTCAACCCAAATCGTTGATGCCCCGTCGTCATGTTGGCAAAAACTCTATTGACGCGTTGATCCAGATCTGTGAGAACCGGTTCTTTAACCTGCGTTGATGCTTATACGTAAGTACCGAAACGTTTTATGGATTTTCCACAGTTCTTAGAAGGTCCCACTTTACCTCGTGTTTTGGAAAAAGCAATCCGGATATTTCTTTAATTGTGCAAACAGGTGGTGGTTCTCTCCCAGTGCTATACGCCCCATATTTACTGGGTGCATTGCAAATGTTCTTCTCTCGCAAATGGTGATCACTGTCTAACGACTTACTGCCGACTTTAGATTGAAGCCTCTTGCCTTCGCTACGCTCGCCGCTCCACTACGTATATGTGAAGCGTTGCTACCATCGAGGGTCAAAAAGCTCTCAGTCACGCTCTCCACTACACTCTAGCCTCGCCGCACCACCATGTTTTCACCCTTAGCAGGGGCCACGTCGATACTAGTAGGAAAGTTTCTTGACCTTCCGCCGGTCAGTTAATTGTTTATTGTTTAATAATATAAATCGTTTTGTTGTAAGAAAACCAAAATACCATCTGCTTCAGGTAGCCACAATCCTTACCGAAATATTTGTCCATTACGAAATTGACCTTCTTTTGTTATAGAATGTTTATCACGCAAGTAACGTTGCCAAAGTACAATTCGACAAATACGGCACAAGAGTTAGAGTATTACTTCCCTTCTGCACAACCCATCCGTAGACCAGGGCCTCCTGAATCAGCTTCCGCCAGCTGTCCCGATCTTCTGCACCACCCATCCGTAGACCAGGGCCTCCTGAATCAGCTTCCGCCAGCTGTCCCGATCTTCTGCACCACCCATCCGTAGACCAGGGCCTCCTGAATCAGCTTCCGCCAGCTGTCCCGATCTTCTGCACCACCCATCCGTAGACCAGGGCCTCCTGAATCAGCTTCCGCCAGCTGTCCCGATCTTCTGCACTACCCATCCGTAGACCAGGGCCTCCTGAATCAGCTTCCGCCAGCTGTTCCGATCTTCTGCACCACCCATCCGTAGACCAGGGCCTCCTGAATCAGCTTCCGCCAGCTGTCCCGATCTTCTGCACCACCCATCCGTAGACCAGGGCCTCCTGAATCAGCTTCCGCCAGCTGTCCCGATCTTCTGCACTACCCATCCGTAGACCAGGGCCTCCTGAATCAGCTTCCGCCAGCTGTTCCGATCTTCTGCACCACCCATCCGTAGACCAGGGCCTCCTGAATCAGCTTCCGCCAGCTGTCCCGATCTTCTGCACTACCCATCCGTAGACCAGGGCCTCCTGAATCAGCTTCCGCCAGCTGTCCCGATCTTCTGCACCACCCATCCGTAGACCAGGGCCTCCTGAATCAGCTTCCGCCAGCTGTCCCGATCTTGTGTAGCTACCATCCAGTTCTGTGCGCCTAATAGGGTCCTAGCGTCAAGAGCAACTCCATCCTTCCAGCGGAGCTTAGGCCTCCCACGTCTTCTACTTCCATGGAGCACACTTCCATCGACTTTCTTTGCAGTGCTGCTGGATCCAGACAAGCCGCGTGACCGGCCCATCTGAGTCTTCCCACACGGATGAAATGGACAACATTTATTTCCTTATAAGCCTCATACAGCTCCAGGTTAGTCCTTCTTCTCCATGTCCGGCTATCGCATACTCCCTCCAAAATCGATCGCAATATCCTTCTCTCATGAATTAAGAGAGCCTGTTCATCCATTTGTGAAATGGTCCACGGTTCAGAGCCGTATGTCAACCCTGCTCGTATGAGGGTTTTATAAATCAGGTAATTAGAGTATAACTAATAAAAATTAAGCAGTAGAAAGAAATGGATACGTAATAACTTCAACACGAAGGTATTCTTATAGAAATTTAGATACAGCATATCTTTCCTACCATGTCAAACTATCGAATATGCAAATCGAAGAAACCTAAAGATCAAACATATTGTATCTATCCGAAGTAGTATGTTGAAAAATGGTCTTATTCGATACTTTATTTAAGGCATTAAAGGCTATTCTAAACGGGTTAGAATTGTGGCAATTTTCAACAAGCCGTAACGTCCACAATACCCAAAAAAAAAAATGGGAACCGATAAAATTACCAAGATACTTTTTTCTTTGGTTTCATAACCATCATAGGGGAATATTAATGCAAATTTTTAGAAACACAAATTATGCCTAATTTTTGCAGGTGGGTCAAATTCGATTGTTATTATCACTATTTCTATATAATCATTACCCCAAAAATCTCTATAATTCTATTACAAAGTATAGTTCTACTCCAATGATGAAACGTAGAAAGTATATACTTCCTTAATATTCCTTTATTAACTTTAATAGAAGAGTACCCCCTCTTAAGTTAATTATTTAACCTTAAATTTCAAAAGGGCGAGGCAATTATTCTTTTCTTTCTTTTTTTATAAGGTGCTTCTACTACTTGGGTCATTAGCAGGCAATTATTCTTAATTGATATTTTTACAGAAATTTTATTATAATCTTTGATCTTGGACACAAGATTCAATAAGCGTATTAAATGTTAATTATTAATATTCCAAAAGAGCTTCCTTTGCAATTTCCACTTTTTTTTTTTTTCATTGTTTAATTAAGAATATGAATATTTTGTTAGACAAATTTATTTTTTCCCCTCTGCAACATAAGAATCCTGCTTGATCGGGGAAATTGGGGTGGAGTTGTTATCCTAGATGCAGTTTAATGTTTTTGTTTTGGGTGCAATTTAGCGTCAATTAACAACATTCTAAATACCGAAAGATTTGTTCATTCTACGAAAAATACTATTAATGAAAGTTGGATTGGGCTATTCTTTCAGTGGAGCCCACCGTTTCAACCGTAGGCAACTTAGTTCTGAACAATTCGACAATGCGAAGGAATTCAGAACACCTACAGTTCCACGTCAGTATGGACTTGGTTGCGGTCTGACCCACTGCTCCGAAGTTGTGTTGTCACGGAAGTTAGCGGACAGTGATTTGAACAAGAAGGCAATTACTTCACTTGATTCACGCCTCAGCATTCAATTGAATAGCTGTTGTCCTTGTTCCAACTGTAGCAGACATGTCGGAACCTTCTCGTAGTTTCAGCTCCATCGTTTGCTGTAGGAAGTACAGGCGTCAGTAAAGATACAACATCCTTGTTCCAACTGTAGCAGACATGTCGGAACCTTCTCGTAGTTTCAGCTCCATCGTTTGCTGTAGGAAGTACAGGCGTCAGTAAAGATACAACATCCTTGTTCCAACTGTAGCAGACATGTCGGAACCTTCTCGTAGTTTCAGCTCCATCGTTTGCTGTAGGAAGTACAGGCGTCAGTAAAGATACAACATCCTTGTTCCAACTGTAGCAGACATGTCGGAACCTTCTCGTAGTTTCAGCTCCATCGTTTGCTGTAGGAAGTACAGGCGTCAGTAAAGATACAACATCCTTGTTCCAACTGTAGCAGACATGTCGGAACCTTCTCGTAGTTTCAGCTCCATCGTTTGCTGTAGGAAGTACAGGCGTCAGTAAAGATACAACATCCTTGTTCCAACTGTAGCAGACATGTCGGAACCTTCTCGTAGTTTCAGCTCCATCGTTTGCTGTAGGAAGTACAGGCGTCAGTAAAGATACAACATCCTTGTTCCAACTGTAGCAGACATGTCGGAACCTTCTCGTAGTTTCAGCTCCATCGTTTGCTGTAGGAAGTACAGGCGTCAGTAAAGATACAACATCCTTGTTCCAACTGTAGCAGACATGTCGGAACCTTCTCGTAGTTTCAGCTCCATCGTTTGCTGTAGGAAGTACAGGCGTCAGTAAAGATACAACATCCTTGTTCCAACTGTAGCAGACATGTCGGAACCTTCTCGTAGTTTCAGCTCCATCGTTTGCTGTAGGAAGTACAGGCGTCAGTAAAGATACAACATCCTCGGTGAAACTCTAAACGATAGCAAATTTTTAGCATCTTTGTTTGGATGGAAACACGCAGAAAATAATGAACAAAGCCTTAACTTAATTATAAGTCTAATGTCGCGAGAATTTTGCCCATTAAACGGTGTTCCGGCAGGCGGATTATCCTGGTTCACGAACTTAGACAAAGTATTTTTGTACCTAATTTCGGACCATATACACATACACACACATATATATATATATATATATATATATATATATATATATATATATATATGCAAAAAAATAATAAACAAAAGAAAAAAAAGGAGAAAAAAAGAGAGAGAGAGAAAAAAAGAAGTATGAATGGCTAACATGCCAAAAGTAATGACAAAAAATATTTTAAAAAAATAATAATAATAAAAAAAAATAAATAAAAAATAAAATAAAATAAATTATAAAATTAATATATACATTTTTATGTGTGTTTTTCTTTCTTTTTTACGGACATCTGAATCTGGTTCATATATCTATGCAATAATAATTTTTTCCAAAGCAAGATTTTAACATATGCAATTTTAGAAACACAACTCTGTCTCAAACAGACAATACAGAAAACACTCTCCATCCTAACATTAAACTGGCAAAATTTAATTATACTCTTAGGGCTGAGATAACCAAGCAGTTTTCTGCCCTTAAACTACCAACCCGACCCACCCCTCCCTAGGGAGGGAGGGAGGAACGGCGCTAAAACTGAGGAAATCGAACACAATGAACCGCTCAAAACAACGAAACTAACGCTTTCGAAGTCTTTAAGTACATATATCTCTGATTGACATCGTCCTGTGGAACTTTTTATGTAGATAATTTAGAAGGCTTTCGAATGTTCACATTCCACTTACCACGACTAACCAACCGTTTTCAAGTTTGTTAATAATTTTTATTTTTTTTCTAATACTTCCATAACTTTAAACGGAACTAAAAGTTAAATATGATAGTTTGGATCAATTTCAAAAGTCTGGAACAATGTTTAGTTGAACTAATTGTCTCTAAATACCCAAACCGAAAATTAGTTTCGGAGACTAGTTGTAACATGTTTCTCGTACAAGTTTTCATATCGCTTTAAAAAAATTGTTATTCGTTACAAAACCTTACAGTAGTGAACCCGCAAGCTTATTAACATAAATAATGTAAGCACTAGGATTTGTCCGAGCGAAATACGCAAAAAAATACATGCTCCGGTGGACGGATTCTGCCGGTGAACGAAACAAATTTGAACCACCGTTATTTCGTGACCTGAAATGTGAAAATTTCTTATTAGCACCTCTGGTTTGCGCCATAAGTCGAGTTCATAAGCACATTTGCAACCTATAGAGGGAGGGAGGAAATGCCCTGAAATGTATGTGTAGTCGTTAAAATTGTTTATATAAACAGGTCCCATGAATGCATTGAATGCTTATCTGCACAGATCTTGAGCAGAGCCTGTGGTACCTGGTCCGAGATTCTTCCCTGCGTGTGACAGTCCTGGAAGGGCTGGACGCAGAGTCTGCTGGCAAACTGCTAAACATGAGGCCTTCTCCTTCATCCTACGTCATACTGGCAGATCCTCAGGGGGCGAATACCATCTTACAGAAGGTAACTATTTCAGTGATTCAACGAGACACTTGTAGGATTTAGAAACAGGCAGACGAATGTCAAGGTTTACTATGTAACATCAGATATTATAGTCAATTCAGATAGATCATTCAGTTCAACTTATTTATTTAAATTTTAACGTCCATTATTATGAACAAAGAATTTTAGGGCGGGTTATCTATTGGTTACCTCCCTTTTCTAGCTAGGATAGGGCTGATACCTTTTCATTTTTCTAAAGAGATTCCACCACCCCTTGTGGGAATCGAACCCACGCCCCTTGGAACGGATAGTTAAGTGCTCACGCCACAAGGCTCGCGGCCATCGAGCCCTCCGATTCCATTCAATTGAGTATGCACGAAATTCTCTAAGGGAAATATTCTCTAAGGCCCACCATTTACAAATTGCCACTTCAATGAACAACACGCTCCTTCAAACGCTTAAAACTTATTTTGTCTTGTTTAGGATCAGGGAAGTTTTGGGTATCAGGCAAGTGAGATAGTGTTCTATGTTTATAATAATTATCATACTTTTAATTAACATTAATTAATTATAATTAAAGTACAATTGTGGAACACGTTTGTATTATAAGGGGTAAACTAACTACACGTTCCACAAAAATCTGTTACATTGGTGTATATTAGACCATATCGCACTAGTATTTCTAAAGTGACACAATTCAAAAATCGGTTTTATTCACACCGTTATAATTATGGCTGTGAAAGACATGGTAAATATCTCTTTATCGACCATCAAAACTGTACGTACCTAGTTTCACAGCATGTATACCAGAGGGACATGTGTCATTCTTCCAGTCTTAATCCTAAGGCCCCTACATTTTCAGTGAAGTTTTATTTTGAGTTGCCACTTTAGAAATACTAGTGCGACATGGCAAATACATAACCAATAAGATGAGTTGGTTGACTGTTTTATGGTCCATGTTATTTATAAATGCACCGAGTTCCTTAAAATAATTATGAATTATGTGGGATATGTCAGTGTGCCAAATTGTACAAGAGGTGGTCATAAGTCACTTAAATTCTTGCACATGTGTTCTTAGTGATTAGTGCAAATTTATGGAAATAACTTTTCATCCAAGTCCAAAATTTTTAAGAGTTCATTTTTATCTGTTATGCATTGTAGGTGTGTATTTGTGTGTCTTCCTCTTAGGTTTTAATCCATTGATCCTACATTTTCATTTCATTCGATGTGAGTTTAGAGTAAGATATAGGTAATGTCGTGTCCTTTGAAGGTGAGTCAACTGTCTCGTTTCTTAGTAGTCCCGAATGTCATTTAATCAATGTAATTTTAGCAGGTAACATTTTCTGTTTACACATAATAAGTAGAATTCTAACGGGTTCAGTTTGTTCGTTGTAGTTTTGATTGTTGTGAAGATGTGTTTGCTGGTCTAATATTAACCATACCTCTGTAGTAGAGAAACAAATTCCTTCATTAAAGGTAATGGATCTGGCGTAATAATGATCCCAAAAAAAACCATAAATGTGAAATAGAGGCCAAGTTCCTGCCTCACAAAGAAATACTCCATTCATCAAAAATATCCCCTCCTAAAACCCCCCAAAAACGCCTTACCATTCTACACTCCAAAAAAGTAGTATGAGTTGGTGTATTAATTCAACCAAAAATATTTGCCAACACAAGAGATGATACAAGAAAGAAATGTCCAAGTTCATTACTTGGAAGACCTCATAGTTACTTACTAAGAACAGTAAAGACACTTCAACTGACCTTTAAAAACATCAATAAAAATACTTATATCCAGTTACTAAAATATCACTTTCCTCAACCAGGTATAATCTTAAACTTGGTAATGTTTAGTTTTTCTCTAAAGATAATTTCGGCACAAAAAAAACATTGCCAAGTTTAAGAATATACCTGGTTGAGGAAAGTGATATTTTAGTAACTGGATATAAGTATTTTTATTGTTGTTTTTAAAGGTCAGTTGAAGTGTCTTTACTGTTGTTAGTAAGTAACTATGAGGTCTTCCAAGTAATGAACTTGGACATTTCTTTCTTGTAACATCTCTTGCATTGGCAAATATTTTTGGTTGAATTAATACACCAACTCATACTCCTTTTTTGGAGTGTAGAATGGTAAGGCGTTTTTGGGGGGTTTTAGGAGGGGATATTTTTGAGGAAGGGAGTGTTTCTTTGTGGGGCAGGAACTTGGCCTCTATTTCACATTTATGTTTTTTTTTGGGATCTCATTACTTTTTTCTAAGTATTAAATAGAATTTAGTTGCCGCATACCTACTGGCTTTTGTACTTATATAAAACCAGGGTCTTTGGATTCTGCATAAGGTTCTCCTTACTGCTTGATATTTGATACCAATTATCAACCTACATAAATCTAATCACTAGACTAGAAAAGTTAGAAGCTCTTCCAGATGACATTACTCTAGAGGACAAATTGATTGCTCTCTTAACTAAACTATTACACTGTAAAACACAGGAACCTTATCCCGAGGATAAAGATCACAATAGGGAAAGTGCAGAAGGCCTTCAAGAAAAATATAAGAAACAAAGAGGATACATTTTGGGTTTGTAATCCTAAACTTTGTAATTTAGATGGCTCGACTTTGAAAAACTTAGTATCTGCTTTGAAGTATATTATGCAGTGAACCCCCACGACTTTATTGACCACATTTAAGAAAGAAGTCACAACTGTTTTTGTTAAGATGCGTCGAAATGTTTTTTAAAACATCAAATATAGGTTCTCCTAACCAAGACGGTCAAATGGAGTGAATTTGTGTAAGGAACAAACATGCAGACAGACAGCTGATAGACGATTTTGACTGGCCTATGAAACTACCCGGAGAAAGACCGACATGTGTGTCAAATTTTGTCAAAATCGGTCAAACGGTGTGTATTTGTATAAGGAACAAACAGACAGACAGACAGACAGCTGATAGACAATTTAACCTACCTTATGATTCTCCCCGTATCAAGACCCATTTGTGTCCCAAGTTTGGTCAAAATCGGTCAAACGGTACGGATTTGTAAGAGGAACAAACATACAGACAGACAGCTGGTATAAGATTTTTACCGAGCCTATATGCGTCTAATTGTTTCTTAAAACATCAAATATAGGTTCTTCATACCGAGACAATTCATTTGATACCCCACATCATGGGTTTCGGACGGAATGATGGGTTTCCGAAGGAAGTACAAAACTGGCACGCCCCGCCCCGGAAGCGGAGTCAAACACAACTTTTCGCGATTTTTCGATTTTTTCCTTTAATAACGTCTTCATATCTATCTTCATGCAAAATTTCAAGTCTCTAGCATTATGGGAAGTGCCTAATAATTTTGATGAGTCAGTGAGTGAGTGAGTGAGTGAGTGAGTCCTATAAATCCCGATTTTCGATCGCTTCTATCTCAGAAACTATTCGATGTAGAATTATGAAATTTTCCAGTTTTACTCACATCTAGTAGTATAATACCTGTGTAAAATTTCATAACTTTATCTTTACCTGGTTGAAAGTTATGAGAGGGTAAATATCGGCTCTAAAACCGCCTGTAATATACACACAGTATGCTTAGGCCGGAACTTGGCCTGGCGCACTACCGTGCGCCTAGATTTCCTGCACACTCGTGGGCAAAAACTTAGCAAGAGGAGGATTGGAGCCATTTAATTAGTTAATGAATGATGTCAATTTATTTTATATACATTTTAGCACGTTTTCTCTCTCCCTACAAGGAGGAAGGAAAAGTGCTGAGAGAATTTTTGAAATCAATAATTAAACTGTTTAACCAGGAATTGTCTTTAAAAGCACAAAGCTTTTAAATATATGCACAATAGGGTGTATCGATTTTAAACTTTTTTTTTGTTTCCAAATTCCAAGTTGAAAAACAGTTGCTACTATATTTAAACCAGGAACCTACACGAATATCAAAGTACTGCAAAATTTCAAAAATTGGCTGAAATTTAGGACATTTAGGTCTTGTGTGGGCGCCCTAAAAATGTGCTAAATTTCTGAAATAATTTTTCTATCGTTTTTTATCCTTATTCTTAGAGGATTTTTAACTTGAAAGTTAGAATAAAAGTGTTTTAGGTTATTTTAATTTTTGTAAAAATTGACTTTTTCGGTAAATTTTCTAAACTTGAGTACCTTGTGCGGGAGACCTAAACATTTTTTTAAAAATCCAAATTTTTTTTGTGTTGTTGTTGTGCGTAGTAGAAACTTTTTTTCAACTTGGAATTTGGAAACAAAAAAAACGTTTAAAATCGATACACCCTAATGTACAATGATCCCAGTTGTTTGAACGTCATTCCTGGAGAGGATCTTGCCGATTTGTGCTCTTGTTGATTCCAGTCCATGTGATCTTATTGGGTAATACACCAAGCTTATTGGGTAATACCCAAAGTTTATTGGGTAATACCCCAAGCTTATTGGGTAATACCCAAAGTTTATTGGGTAATACCCCAAGCTTATGGGGTAATACCCCAAGCTTATGGGGTAATACCCAAAGCTTATTGGGTAATACCCCAAGCTTATTGGGTAATAGCCCAAGGTTATTGGGTAATACCCAAAGCTTATTGGGTAATACCCCAAGCTTATGGGGTAATACTCCAAGCTACCTTGCGTGATCAAAATCAAAGTAATTTTCTCCAATTTATGGATAGCAAATAAATCAAATTCTTTAAACTATAAGTTTTATTTGGAATGTTAAAGAATCCAACTAAAATAAGTTTTAATTCTCCGAACACAAAATGGCGGCGATGTGCCTGACGAACGGAAAACCCATTTTTTGACGGGCGATAGTCTGCAGGCGGCATTTCTTAATGTAGAACAAAAACTAAAATTATTTAAAAAAAAAAAAAAAAAAAAAGAGAAGTTAAAATCTTGTAAAGATTTAAGAGATTTATAAGAAATATTATTATTATTTTTTTTTTTTTTTTTAAGGTGAACAATTCTAAATTTTCTATTAAATAATCCGTACTTTACTAGCAAATATCATTAAAACCCTGCATTTAAACTTTGAAGTTGATCGGGTAAAAATTGAAGGCGCTAGCATATCGCCCGATTTGAAAAACATAGTTGTGAGAAAATCTACTTTAAAGTTTAATGTATTGAAATGTTCATTTTTTTTTTCCTATTTAATTTTTTTTTTCATAATTTTCTGGTAATAAATATGAAAAAAAAAATAGTTTTTGAACTTTATAGAGACTTTATGTGAAAAATCGAATTTTTGGAACATTTAATAGCTATTTCGCCACATAAACAGTCTTGGATACGATTTTTAGTTAGTTAAGGAAGCATTCAAGCCCATAAAAAACAAATTGGTAAAAAAAAATTTTACAAGGTAGTATTACCCCTTAAACTAATTGTAGTCCGAGCACTGAGGATGTTGGCACGAAAAGACATTGCTCTAATAACTCGATTGCAAGTGTAGTTTTGTTACCATTGCTTTGAAACCTGATGACCGAATTTCACCAAAATACCTGAGGGATTCCCCTATTCTCCCAGAAAAGCTACACTTAACAATGTATTAATAATGTTATAGCTAGGGAACGGATGTTATTGTATTTACATATATTTTTTCTAAAATCGACATTTTTGATAGAATTCTGCACGTTTTAAGTTATTTTAAAAAATATTTTCACATATTTTGTCAAAAATCCATATTTTTACATATTTTGCCATAAATACATTTATTATTTTTATTTTGTAATTAAAAAAATAAAGGGGAAACCGAGAAAGAATGCTTTACCCATTGAATTTAGATCAGTGTGTCTTTTCTAATTGCAAGAAGCAAAGGTGGCTGGCAGCCATGCTTCCCCGGTGCTGATGGTCTAGGAGCAGATGCGGTTTAAAAAAATATATAACAAATTGTTGTTTAAAAATTGTATTATTACTTTAATCTGCCCTCTAAAACAAGCGAATAAGCGAATGAATCATGCCGATATCATTTTCCAAACTAATATAATGAATTTTCACCCTATTTCTTTGCTCCTAAGGCGTTTTTCGATCACCAGGCGAAAATGGGTCTAATCGGTGACCGTCATTTCATGTTAGACAATTTAAAAAAAGCATTTTGGCACAAACAATTGTCCAAAATAATGTAATCTGTAGAAATTTTTAACTTTTTTTTCCGCATTTAAAATTAGTTCCTAATTTTTATTTTATTTTTTTTTTTCAAAATATTATAGACTTTTAGTAATTTTTTCTATATATTTTCAAATTTTGTTCTTTCCATTTATAATAACAGAGTTCTTACTAGTTATTTATGCTTTTCTTTTGAATATTTTATAGTGTTTTTGATACTTTTTTCTACATATTTTCAATTTTTTATTACATATTTTAATATAAATAGTTAAATGTATATGTACATACTTTGAATTTTATTTTACATGAACATCCCTTCCCTAGTTATAACATATTATACCAGTAAAATGAAAATATATATAAAAAAAAGTATCTCTGAAGATAACAACAAAAACGCTGATATTTATGAGACGCAATGGACCTATAAAGCAGAATTAATATTCGGATAGATAGTAAGCTTATCAATATCAGACAGCGCACGGGAAAACTCAGCTTCCCGTGGATAGAGAATGATGCTAATCTATTCGAGTAAAGTCGACACGACATAACGAGCTGGAGTTTCAAGGCCCATTAACCCAGAGCTGTGAATAACCAACGAAAATGAACGATGCTCAAACAATTATCTCCACAAAATATTTCGTAGATAAAAGCTTTGCACAGCGAGAAACAGAACATTCATCATTAAGTGAAAATGGACATTTTTAGCGGGTTTCCTCCTATCCCCTAGTAGGAAAGAAACCCGCTTATAAGGCTGACCTCAAGTTTCGACTAGAAAATTTTATATTCACAACTCATAGATAACGAAAATAGCGCTGTTTCAAATTTATGTATATGTATATTTGTCTGCTCGCTCTCACAGGCCCAAAAATCAACCGATTTTGATGAAACCTGGTAACAAAATCCATTCTCTAATTTGTAAAGGTAAAGTTCGTTAACCTGCCGAATCCGCTGACCGGAACACATTACAGCAAAATTCGCGTGAAAAATGTAGATTTTACTGTGTTGCCTTTATAGGCGTCCGGGTACACATTTTGTAGGATATTGGGCGTGATAAATTGACTTAAATCTTCCTTTTTTTTATATATTTTGTATGTTATCTTAAATATCTCGAAAAACGTGCGGAAATCGTGAAAATTGTAAGGGAGCTATTTTAAAGCTTAATAAATTTCCAACTAAAACGGTGTTTTTTGTTTTTTTTTTGTTTTTTTTAACGGTGCATCTACATCTTGGCCATTAGCGCCGGGCTATCTACAGGTTGCCACTCTTTTCTAATGCCAACAGCACGTGGTCGGTCACCCATTCAGGTACTGACCACGCCCGACGTTGCTTAACTTCGGTGATCTACGGGAACCGGTGCACTCAACGTGGCTATAGCCGTTGGCGTAAAACGTTGTTAATACAATTTTAGACAGGGTGATCTCTTTCGGAGAAATCGATGCTCAAAATTCAAAAGTGTCTCTTTTATTAATCGGTTGTTGCTTTTTCAGTTGGAATTGTTTCATTAAAACCCGGTAAATAAATAAGAAGCATGATTATATTAGTATTTGTTGTATTAGCGGAGGTCGGGAAGGTGGAGCAAATTATTTCAAATTGGCTACTGCGAGTTTTCTGTTTATTGCGGCGCGTAAATCTTGTTTTTGCAGGAGGTGTATACATTTTTTACGGAATACCAAAACAAAGCATTAACCATTTGTTTTCCAAGTTTTCCAAATGACGCGCTAAGATGACGCAGTTCCTGATAATGGGACTTTTTTTTGTTTTGAACTACTTTCTATATAGCGTTACTTTAATGGTTTTTTTTTAAATTAACTTGGGCATGTTTTTATTAAGAATTATTGACTTAATATGCGTCCATTTATTAAGTACCACCAGTGTTTTTAATAAAATATTTTTTAATATTTTCTAAATTTTCTTATCTTTTATTTTATTTTATTTTATTTTAACTTACTGCCTCTACTCGAGAAGAGTCATTGGCAGGTCAATGAATTATTTACACTTGTAATTTTATTATTGTACAAAAGTCAATTATTTTTTGTGTTATGTCGAGGTTGTCCATTAGTGCCTCTTTAAGGCTCTTCGGTATTCCGTGGGCTTCTCTTTCTTCATGGAAAACAGGACAGTGGAGGAGGATATGTTCGACGGTTATGATGTCCTGGCAGGTGTCGCATGTCGGTGGGTGTAAGCCACATAGTAAGTGCGTGGGGGTCAATTTAATGTGCCCAATTCGTAGTCTTGTTAGCAGCACTTCATTTTTCCTGTTTTGCCGGTGTGACGTTGTCCATTGCTTTACATCTTCTTTAATTCTCCTTAGGTGGTTATTTAGTTTTAACCAATCTTCAGACCACTGGAATAGTAATTTTTTCTTGACATATTATTTTATGTCCGGAGCGGGGGCTTCTTCAATAAAAATTACTCCTTCGACCTGTTCTCCAGCTGAGTTTGCCTCCTCATCTGCCTTCTGGTTAAGACCAATATCGCGGTGAGAAGGGACCCAGATGAGAGCAAGTGTTTTATTTGGCATTTGATATATGGATTCTTCTATTTTTTGGGCTATTGGGTTCTTTGAGGTTCTGTCTTCAATCGATTTTAATGAACTCATCGAGTCCGTTAAGATTAAAATTTTAGATTTTTCTGAGTATTTGACCAATTGCAGTGATTTGTTTCTTATCTTTGTTTCTATAAATACAGCTATAAATTTTCGACAAATAACTATTATAGTTTATACCAGACCTGGACAAAATTTAGTTACAACTAATTACTAATTAAGATAACTGAAATTAGAAATAAGATAATTACTTTCGATTCGAGGAAGGGTTAGGATTTTATCTTCTAGCGCCGTCGTTTAGGTGTCCGAATTGGGGTCCCATAACCACCCTAGGCCCACCCAGCTGCTAATGGAGCCGCACTAATATACTGACAACACTATCTTCATCAGATACCATCTAGTAGCTGCCTTTCCGGGCCCCGAACTGTCCTGTTGTATGTACATGAATTGTCATACGGGTAATTTATGTTACTTGGACGATATGATCGATGGAGGTTTGAGGACATTTATAAATATTTGTTTTTCATTTGTACAACCATAATAGGTATGAAGTTTTAACACATATCACACTAGTATTTCTAAAGTGACAACACAAAATAAAACTCAACTGAAAATGGGTCACTCTTGCCTATGTAGGGCCCTTAGGATTAAGACAGGAAGACACAAGTGCCCTCTGGTACACAAGCTCTGTAGCTAGGTACATACAGTTTTGATGGTTGATAAAGAGATATTTGCCATGTCTTTCATAGTCATAACTGAAAAATTATTGATTGAATGGATTTTTGAGTTGTGTCACTTTGGAAATACTAGTGCGATATCTCAAATTCCGTCGGAGTGTTATAATGAATGTTTTTGAAATAAAATTATTGCCCTTCCAAATTTACAACAAAAAAAATCGCATAAGGTTTTTGTCACGGCACAACTGCATGAGGCCATTGGTACCGGGCTATCTATAGGTTTATGCCTTTCCTAAATAACGATGGTGGAGCTGAGAATTCACTCAGCGGGTCCATTGATGAAAGAACTCATCGTACTACAGGCGGGATTCGAACCAGCATCTCTCACAAGAGAATCCAGGGCATTAGCCACTGGACCAAGAGTTTGAACTATGGTCCTTTTCCAATATACAATAAAATGGGAGGAACTTCAAGCCGACGCAGTTCTTGTTGTGGAATCTATTGTGACTAGTGCCCTTGGTAGCAAGGTCAGCTATTTCCTTGTGCTCTTTTCCCATATCAAGTTGCTCAATTATAATGCTTTTACAATTAATAAATATTTTTATACTTCTTTTAAGATGTTGGGAAATGTGAACATTCCTTTATTTTAAATAATAAAGTGATTCTGTTCAATTCCAGGCGATCGAGAGCGGCCTCGTCTTCTTGGACGACAAGTGGAACTTGGTATTTTTGGACATGGATACAAGTAGCTTTAATAAGAGCTTGCTTGTAAAGAAAATGATGAGCGTCACCATGTCACCAGCATTGTGTTGCTTCCCGGGACAAATCCAGCCATGTAAATGTCCTGACGAGTTTAGTGTAAGTAATTCCAATTTGGATGGATTTTATGTCCATACTCTTATCTATCGTATTATTGGATCAATTAAGCACAGTAAACTTCCTTTAATCCGGCACGTTCGGGACTTGAAGCATACAGGATTATCAAATATTCCAGATTATCGGATGCATGTCGAAAAAATGGATAAGATGAAAATTAAACGAAATGTAGACTATAAGACTACATTTTTAAAAATAATCGTACTGTGGTCAAAGGTACAACATGTAGTTGTACCTTTGACCATGGGGTGTTGTACCTCTGACCACGTAAAAACAACACAGCAGTGCAGAAAAAAAATGTATTCAGTAACATTGTAAATAATTGTAAGTTTAATTTATGCAGGAGAAGCAAGTAATCATAATAAAAAAACTATTATTGATATTATGTTATGCTTAATATGCTGAAAAACCCACTCTAAATGATAAACGTTTTAACTGTCAAGCAGATCACTAGCAATAGTAGGGTATTGAAGTTTAGCCACAATGTCTTCAACATCAATATCATACCAATTTTCATCTTCCCTCGTAAACTTGTCACTCAAAGTTTGTTTTTTCAAATATTGGATCTTAAGCATTGGACATTTAATACCACAGATCTCTGCGACTAAATATGAAATAGTCTTTTTACTTTTATTTTTAAAAAGAGTATGTTTATAGTTTTAAAAAGAATGTATATAGTAATGTTTTAATATATATAATAGTGTATCTACTTATAACTGTAATATTAATTTGTAAAATACTTTTATTGTAAATTGATGTTTTTACTTTATATGAAATATCAATAAGAGTGATGTATGCAGCGTTATTTGTGGAGTTCTCGATTTCGTAGAAGGTAGAAAAATAATGTCTCTCCACTGTTTGAGAGACAGTGGAGAGACATTATTTTTCTACCTTCTACAATATCAATAAGAAATTGTAATAACTGTTTCATAATAAGATCAGATCATCTTTTGAGAGTCTTGATTATAAAAAAAAAAAAAAAAATAGTTAAAAAGTTAAAAAGGATAAAATTTCATTTTTCCAAGTCATATTTTTCAAATTGTTGCTGGTCTTCGATATAACTCACGACATTTATCGGACAGACCAACGTCATTTTCTCCTGAAGAAATGTTCGTGTCAGTATCAGAATCTGAACTGTCATTAGACCATTTTTTTTTTATTAACCAGTTTTTTAGGAAGGGGTTTATTTGTATGTGTCGCCTTACGTTTAGGGTGGTACTTGTGGGTTTTTTGTTTTTTTTTCACATTCAATAATTAGCTTTTCAGGAATATCTGTCAGGATACGAAGTCTCCCTTTAGGCCGGCCCCTATTTGACATTTACCTTGCCTGCGCTTTTGGATGAGGCCTTACAACTTCAGGTGTAACGATAAGGCGCGATAGGTTTGAACTGCTACACTCAGGATTGATAAAGTCAGTTTGAACTTGTTTCATTTATTATTTTTTTAAAATTTTGTATGAACAATTAAAGAAAACAATATTAATTAATTTGTAAAATGTTGTAGCAGAATAACATAAAGGTTAAATTATAAAAAAAAATACTCAGGTGTGTTGTACCTTCGACCTGGTCAAAGGAACAACAACTAGGTGTTGTACCTTCGACCTGGTCAAAGGAACAACAACTAGGTGTTGTACCTTCGACCTGGTCAAAGGAACAACAACTAGTCCTGCTCAGAGGCATGGTAGAGCAAATTCAAAAGCATGCTACACATTTTACGGTTAAGATTAATCATTTTCAGAACTTTCACTATATTTCTTATTGTAATAGCTACTATAAACATAACACAAAAAAATATGATTAGGGAAAACGTTATCAATAAATTACATACATTGTTATGATAGAAATGGATAAGTAGTTTTTGGAAGAATCCTCTTTGACTTGAATAATCCAAAGTAGGTTATATTCGTACATGCCCTCTAGTGAAGGAGTTAAACACTAATTACACCAAAATTTATAAAATGTTGCTATATGCCGCCACCGCCTCGGTGATCAAAGGTACAATATGGTGTAGAGGTGCAACACCTTCCTATATATATGTGCAAATTTGAAAAACTGGTAATTTCGTGACCTGTAGGGCCTGAAACGTGGACATTTCTCGTCTCCACCACATGGTTTCGTCATAACGTGGCGTCATAAGCGAGTTTTCTCGCTATAGAGGCGAGAGGAAACGCGCTAAAAGGTCTATTCTGATACATGGGTATTCATTTTATTTAAATCCCCTCCGTGGCACCAAGATTACTGGAAGATAAGGACGATGGCGCTAACATAAAAAATAATGAGCTTTCATATATTTTCCATAAAATACAATACACTTTCAAGGAATAAATGGCAATTCCTGATATCGAAGATAAAATCATAAGTAATCTGAGCACGTTTTATAGAATTTATTCCTTATCAGCCAGAGCAAAGTGGTATTCGAGAAGCTCGTGAAACATAATTGGCATGTTTATTAAAGACTTTTCTTTTTTCAGTAATAAAATTTAAAGTTACCACAAAATTTAATTCGGAAATCTTGATCTTATCCCCTTTCTCGCCGAAAACTACCAATTTCTTTCCGTTTTATATCTTCCAAGAAAGCCACTGGAGACCGTTACCTTCACTTCGTTCACTAAATGCACTAGGAGCAAAAGATCCTTTAGGTGATACGAGATACTTAGATACACGAAATTGGATACTTGTTTCCAAATAGGTTCTTACTTCGTGACCAACACACCAAGAAAATGGCCGGCAGATTGGAGAGGAAATTACTTTATTCTCCAGCGATTGTACATTCCAACGCTTTCGTTATCTCTGTCTTTAAAAAGTTTTCCGTCGCCATTTTCTGATTTCTGGATTGACAGCATTAATTTATTTATTTTTAAATTATGTTTTTATTTTTTAAATATTTTTGAAATTCTTTTTATTTAACCCTTTCCGTACCATGAAAGGTGGAGGGTAAAGGGTTATCCTTCCGGATACTCGCACCCAGACTTTTAGCATCTCCTCAAGGAATTAAAACTCGTATTTCACAATTCCGATTCTTCTTTTATTTACTATCATTATTATTTTTTATTTATCTTTAATTAATTTTGAGTTTGAATTATTTTTATGTTGACTAACTTTATACAAAAGAAAGTTATAAAAAGTGGAATTGTTTGCGTGTAAAAAAAAAAACGTATTTCTGTTAACCATCTGACTTATATGGGGCCCGAGAAGTCAAGGGGTCTAAGTGACACTTTTGAAAAGAACGAGTTAGATACAGGACTGGGTTGTGAACATCTTAATCTTGTGGGTGGTAAAAAGAACCAAGTGATCTTGGTAGTTGCTGCCACCTAGTTTGTCTTTAGTATTGGCACTTTTGTAATATTAAGTCCAGAAAGAAATTACTGGGACTATGTAAGGATTCTCCAATTCTTTTGCATATTAATCATAAACCGAATGATGTACCTATTATGTATCATCGA
Source organism: Gonocerus acuteangulatus (assembly GCA_946811695.1). Lineage (NCBI taxonomy): Eukaryota > Metazoa > Arthropoda > Insecta > Hemiptera > Coreidae > Gonocerus > Gonocerus acuteangulatus. Next base: position 20,557,738 of record OX328125.1, read on the forward strand.
TAATAAACAGCTAAGGATCTGAGGATTCGTCTAGTATGATCGGAACTGTAAAAATCTAGTTTTACCTATTGCGGCATATTTTCAACTCTGACTCCATTTTCCTCAAAACATTGAGTTTGTTACTTAGACCCCTTGACCACTGGGGTCAATAAACATGATAAACATGGTTTTGGGGATGAACATTAGTATAAAAACGTACGCAGGAACTTCGTCATTTTAGCGCGGTTCCGTTCTTATCCCTAGTTTCATTTGGAAAGGTCAAAATAAAAACAGTTAATATTTTGGTTCAACCTTTTTTGAAATTATTTTACAAATAAATGCAAGCAACCCATTAAAAAGTGAGCTAAACAACTACAAAAACCCATTCAAAAGAACAAAGCGAACACATTTGAAGATTTCAGCATTCTTTTCTCCGATTGACATCGCCTAATAGAAAATTGCTTCAGAACCTTTTTTTTTTTTTTTTTTTTTTTTTTTTTTTTTTTTTTTTTTTGTAAAAAATTTATTATGCTTTCGAATGATTACCTTGCAATTCCCCAACCGTTTTGGAGATATTAGGGAAAATATACGAAGTTCCCAAAGCTATTCATGTCTATTAATTAAATATTTTATTCTAATCCTTCTTTAACTCCCAACATAACAAAAATTTAAACATCTTTGTTTATATGAATTTCAAACATGCAGAAAATATTTTAACTGAATCCCATGATTCTATGTACCCAAACAAAAACGTGATTGAACAACTTTTTTTCCACACTCTTCGAAAACATATGATGTAAGCGTAACGATTTTTTTCGCTCTAATTTTGCTCCAAAATCCATGTTCTGCTAGTCGGATTTTGCGGGTTAACGAACTTGCCCTTTCAAGTTAATTAATGTGGCAGCAACAGCCGATTATTTAATTTCAGCACGAATTGACAAATATATATATATATATATATATATATATATATATATATATATATATATATATATATATACACCGCACACACACACATTTGAGCCACCGTTATTTTCGTACTCTTGGGGTTCTGAAACATAAACTTTTCTAGTCGGAAATCATCTGAAAAAATATTTTTATTTCTATGTTACAGTGGGAAACTGAAGGAGCATCACAACTGAAGGCAGCAATCCGAAGAGCCATACAGAGCAGTATTGGAAGTGGGGGGTCCAGTTCTGATGTTAGCTACGGTTGCCAATACAAGCCAGCCAACGACTATATAAATATTCACACTGAATTCTATGATAGTTTTTATAAGGTAAATTGCCTAATTTACAAGTATTATTATACCGTAATATTTCACAATAAGTAAAAAGAATATTGGAGCCAGTTATATTGAATAATATAATCCTTATAAGGTGAATTGGGAATTCTATTCCCTGGTGAATGATTGATGTTGATGTTGGCAGGACTGGTGAATCTAGATGTGCTGGATATCTCTCTCTTGTTGGATTATATCCAATTCACCTTGTGGAAAATGGAAGATAATTCTATCCCTACTCATTTTCAGTTCACAGAAAGTATGTTGGCCAGCCCTTAAATCTATTTTACGCAAGATGGACATTTTTTTCGGCCAAAGTTTTCGATAAGCTCAAGCAGCATTTTTACTTTTATCGAATTTCCCAAAGCATAACATGGCGTAAGTGGTGTCTTGGGAGATCCACTCCAAACTCAATTTCAGCACAGAATAAATCAGGCGTTCAGAACCAGAGCGGACTATCCCACATTATTGTGAAAATTGTTTGAAAAGTTGAAAATTGTCTTCAAATATACAAGACACATTGGATCATCTGTTAAGTGGGTCATCTTTTAATTGGTTTTAAAATAATATGGTTCTCAATACAGCCGACAGATAGCATGGCATACTGTGATTTAACTTTTAAACACAATTTTCACAATAATGTGGGATAGTGAAAATTGAGTTTAAAAGTTAAATCACAGTATGCCATGCTATCTGTCGGCTGTATTGAGAACCATATTATTTTAAATGTGAATTTTCACAATAATGTGGGATAGTTGGTGCCATTGGCCATAGAAGTCGACGCACCATAATAATAATAAAAAAAAAAAAAAAAAAAAAAAAAAAATGTGAGATAGTCCGCTCTGATTCTGAACGCCTCAAATAAGTTTCACCAAACAAAGCATGATAAATAGAAGTGTATTTAATATTATAATCAATAAAACATGTAAAAAAAACTAAATTGAAAAGGAGGGAACATAAATAGACAGAATATTAAAAACCGACATTACTTATGGGATGACCAGATATTTATGTACACTGAAGCGGCTTGTTCAGCTAACTAGCTCCATTTATAATAATTGATTATTCAATTTGAGTGCAGATATCACCAAATGTGGTATTTTGGCAACAAATTCAACACAATCTTCCCAAAATAAAATCACACCTTTTACAAATCTTGCATATTTTCCTTCCAGGCCCTGAATGAGAGCTGGATCCTGACGAGGAACAAGGAACCTGGTAGAACAGAAATCCGCCTGAACGTGGAGTTGCAAGTGGAAGGCAGTGACACCTTAGGGACTTGGGACTCGGAGTTGGGGCTCAGGCCGGCTAAAGTACTGCCGAGGGTCAAAAGGTTTTTCAGGATAGGACTTGGACCGGTAAGTTTCTAAAGGTATATTTTTTTATTGAATAATTGTAATCCCCTAATTAAATAGATTCTCCAATTTTTAAACCCCTAACTCTTACCCAGCCTGTGCTCTTAAATGAAATGTAGCCTAGGTCTTGAACGAGGAGAACTGACTCAAGAATGGACCACCCTAAACTCACAAACAACTTTACCTTCAAAATGTCAGAAATTAATAAAACCGAAATATAATGGCTCCATATTGCTTATTAAAACTCTCTCTACCATCAGAAAATCTAAAATTATATTATTAGACATATTTAAAAATAGTTTTTATTGAGAGACTGACATTTCATCGATCCTTGTTTTAATCAAGGACAAGACTGAGTATAAAATTAAAAACACCCTGAGCTCAAATAAATTAGAAACTCAGAGACAGCTTTTTTTTACGGCGCGGAATTTTCTTAACGAGCCGTGACATGAGAAAATTCCTGCCGGAGATGGGAATCGAACCCACCATATCTAGCTTGGGAAAATAAGGCGTTAGACCACGGGGAGACCCAACGACTGCTTATTAAAACCATTACTTGCTACCATCCTAGGATACCATTTAGGATATTCTTGGGCTCTCTTAATATTGTCGTTATTTTCATTTTGTATTCAATAACAAGGATGATCTAACATTTGCAAAGTGGTTATTCAGCCGGGTTTTCAAAGGTTCGACTACTGCTTGAAGGAAGATAACCCTTTTCATTGGTGGACACGCTGGAAAAAATCCTGCTCCATCGTGGATGTTTAGACCAAATGTTTAGGCAACCTGCAGCTGACCTGGAGGAGTATTGCAACAGACGAATTTACGAATGCCTTTATCTAATGCAAGAAGGACAAATTTCGTTTCAAAACGTTTGAGAGGACGACAAACAACATTTTCTAAAGTAACTCGTCTAGGCCTCTTCAAGATTGGATTTTATGGGTTTGAAAGACGCTTAAGAAATTACTCGGCTTATTAGGCAAATCCCTTTAAAAATACTAATCTACTAACCACGATCTTGTTGGCTTTGACTCGAACTTAATGGGTGCAGGCCATAAATGAATTGGGGCGTAGGAATGAGATCATAAACTGTTTATAGTAAGTCTACCGACTCATCCGCGGTATAAGCGATCTCCCTCCAACTTGTCAACAGTTATGGAAATAGCCACAAATAGAGAAGAATTGGCAGAAATCAGCGGGAATTGTAATGAGGAGATGGAATCAAAAAAAGTCAACAATTCCATAAATCAATTTTTCGTAGGCTAAGTGAACTTCCTTCCATTAAAAAAGTAGTCGATTATGACTAGTACTAAATTCTTACTTCAACATCCCGAAAATACAATAATTTGATCCAAGTCTACTAGGGACCCCGAATCCAACCCACGAACGAAGACGCTAATAGATGAAATCTTTAGCGCGCTGGAGTTTTCAACTCAGGTCCTCCAGAATATGAGTCGAGTGCTCTACGACTGAGCAATCCTTGCCCTTAAATGAATTGTTAATAAAAAGAAATTAGTAAAAAAAAAAAATGATCCGGCATAATCTTTATACATATTGATTTTTTGAAGAGAATATTACCATGAACAGTACAAAAAGAGTCTCGCAATAAATACTGGATATAGACATAATGTCACTACTTCATTTTAAACATTTGATAATTCAGCCATTGCTCTTTGGTTTCAGAATATGCCTTTTGCTTACATTGTCGGAAACAACTCTGCCGATGGATCGCCCATAGTAGAAGGATATGCCGTAGATCTAATTAAGAAATTGGCAGACCTGATGGACTTCGAGTATGAACTTACATTCATGGTTGATTTTGGAACGAAAACTGAGAATGGCTCTTGGACGGGGCTGATTGGACATCTAGCGACTGGGGTAGGTAAAGTCAAAACTCTACCATATCATAACCAATTTAGGTCTATGTAACCTAAATTAATCTTTATGTTAAAAATTTTCCTTCGGGAGCCGAATCAATCCTTATGAGCCAATTCAACCTTATCACTAAATCAACTTTTATGATCCAAATAAACTCTTATAATCCAAATCAACCGTTTTGATCCAAATCAACTCTTATGAGCCAAATCCACTCACATGATCCCAATCAACGCTTTTGATCCAAATCAAACCTCATGAGCCAAATCCACTCATATGATCCAAATCAACCCTTATAAGCCATATCAACCCTTATTAGGCAAGTCAACCCATACGAGGTAAATCAACGCTTAGAAGCCAAATCAACCCTTTTCAGTTGAATCAACGACTAAGAGCCGAATCAACCGTTATGATACACATCCACCCATATAAGCCACATCATTCCTTAATCCCTTGGGAAATTTTATTGATTTTTTCTCGGTGACCATCTTAGTCACCGATCTCGTAGGTCGCTAAGATGGCTGAGAGGATAAATAAGGGTAAGGATGGAAGCATAGGAAGAAATGCGATGCTCACCGTCTCCTAATCTATATATATAAAAATCACTTGTCTGTCTGTTTTTCTGTTTATTTATTTCTTTGTTTGTTCCTTATACAAATCTACACCGTTTGACCAATATTTACCAAACTCGACACACAGGTAGGTCTTGATAGGAGAAATCCCCTACGCTAGGTCAAATTTCAAAAGTTTGGGTCAAAGGTTTTGTTCAAGAAAAATTGGCTACACTGAACCATTCAGATTGTGACGGCCATTTTGAATCGACTAATTGACTAAATGGCCATAATTGAATCTACCGGTATCATTATGAACTAAAACAAATTCACATCATTTGACCGATTTTCGTAACTGGGTATAGACAACTAGGTATCAAGTAGATCTTGATACGGGGGAGTCATAGACAGAAAGTAGCATGGCACACTGGGTAACAGCTAGTGCAAGATAAGATGATGGGTTCTCTCAGCGGGAAGGGCCAAGGAATCTAGAATAAGCTAAAAGATCTCCGTAAAGACTCGATAAAGGCGCTTGATATGCTAGTTATAGCTAGTCAGGCCCCTTTTAAATGTAAAACTGACTTTTATGGTAAAAAACTCGCCCACACTTCCAAGAAATGACGAACCCAGACGAAGTAGTCCCCTTGTCAATATTTTTTTCAATAAAACTCCATAAAAATACCGAAAGTCATTGGGTGTTATCATTGGGTTGACGTCATTGGGTTTCCTCCCTAAAATGGGAGGGTGGTAATGCAGTAAAAGCTACCACGATCACACATCCAAAGTGCACAATCCAACATTATTTTATGTAAAGGACAATGCATGAAAACGGTGATGTTCTACAAGAGAACGTATAGAAAAGAAGTTTCTTTACCTTTGCGCTAGAAAAAGAACTTTTCGAGGAAAAAAGCTCGAGTTTAGTAGACTTGTTGAGGTGTCACTTTCCTCGAGTAAAAGTTTAGAGAGACGGAGTAATGCTTTCATTAGAGATTCCATTATCTCAGGACAAGTTGCTGTTCACGCTAATTATTCATGGTCAGTAGAAACATAAATTACATCAACATTTCACGAACATTCAACAAGATTCTCAAGCTTGCTGACGGCTCTCCAGTAATGCTTCTTAATAGAACAGTATCATTGACGTAGAGGCCCGGGGGGGGCGTGATTGCTAAGGCCTCAGCAGGCCGTGCCTCCTAGGCTCGATTCCCACTAGGGGTGGAGACTTTTTTTTTAAAAGAATAGGAAAAGGCACCAGAAAAGGCATTCTTGCTAGAAAAGGGTGTTAACTATTGATGGACGATCTGAATCAATCTTTTTAACACAATATATCGATCTTTTAAATCATTCTCCAAGGGCCGATATTTTCAAAGAATCGATCTCCAAGGGCCGATATTTTCAAAGAATCGATCTCCAAGGGCCGATCTTATAAAGAATCGATCTACCTAGAATACCGTAAAATAAAGTGTTTACTGACCACTTGTTACTCAATCTCATTTCTAATATTTAACTGAAGAAAAACTTTACAGAACCGTGTCCTCCCTCCATTAACAGACTTTTAATACAAAAATAACATTATACAACCACTCAATACCTTCAGTTTCATCAACTCAAGGGAAGAAGGTAATATAATAAAAATTTGGTTTCAAAATGTGTTCTTAATTTGCACAACTATTTTTCTGAGATTATTATTTTATTCTTTTTTTTTCATTTTATGAACATATACAGGGTGTCCCACATTAAGATGTCATAATTTTTAGGGTTTATTCTGCACCTCATTTGTAGTTCAGGGACGCAGAAATGAGCGTCCTATCTCAACATGTAGCAGAGCTATTCAAACTTTTGTCTATTTTCAAAACTATTGGGTTTTCTTATGAAAAACAGTGTTTTCCGGATTTCTGGTCTATGTATCGTAAATGACGACCACATTTTTAGAATTTACATTAAATTTCCAATAAGAAACACCCATTATTGAAATGGTGTCATGTAAATTAGGAGCTACACTAAGAGCCATAAAGATGTGAACTATTGTTATTAGGGTTTTCTTAACTCCGTCAATATTTTCTTAATCAGCTATTTGTAGACTTAGCGGTTTTTCCTCCGCCTCAAAAGTTGCCTTATTTAAACAAAAATTATTTAAGTCTATTTTTTTCTGATTTCTAAGTCAAAACCAATACATTTGCTGTAGTTTGAAGAAGCCAATCTGAACACATTATTTAATTTCACGGGAATATGAAGGTGTCCCATCCTTCCAACATTAGGTATACACACTTTTTGCTCAGATTAAGGATTATGGGACACTTAGGAAAGAGTGAAAGATGACAGAAGAACATATTTGAAATAATCACAATAATTGTTATTATTTTAACACAATAAATACAGATCTTATATTTTTATACTTTGAGGGTCTTGTTTTATTAAATTTCTATTTTTAATTCTATCCTATTTATTAAAATTAGACACTACAATTTCTGCTTATAAGTTATTGCTTATAAGTAACTGTATAAATTGTATTGAAAAACTCTCTCCTGCAAATATAAAGCTTAAAAAATAGATTTAAATGAACAGACTATTATACCACTCTTAAAAATAGAAATTTCATAAAAAAAAGACCCTGAAAGCATAAAAATATAACACATGTATTTATTATGTTAACAATAATTGTGATTATTTCCAAAATGTACTTCTGTCATCTTTCACTCTTTCCTAAGTGTCCCCTAATCCTTAATCTGAGCAAAAAGTGTGTATACCTAATGTTGGAAGGATGGGACATCACCATATTCGCGTGAAATTAAATAATGTGTTCAGATTGGCTTCTTCAAGCTACAGCAAAGGTATTGGTTTTGACTTAGAAATCAGAAAAAAATAGACTTAAATAATTTTTATTTTTGAAACAACAGGGTACCATTTTAAAGCTTATTAAATAAGGCAACTTTTAAGGCGGAGGCAAACCGCTAAGTCTACAAATAGCTGATTAAGAATATATTGACGGAGTTAAGAAAACCCTAATAACAATAGTTCACATCTATATGGCTCTTAGTGTAGCTCCTAATTTACATGACAACTAAAATTATGACATCTCAATGTGGGACACCCTGTATAAATATATATATATATTTAACAGTAAAACTTTTCTAATTTTAGGTTGAAGATATGTTTTTCTTATTATCAAGTATTCTAATCGTCTTATTTAGGTCGATTCGTAGTAGTGATAGACCTCCTATTCGAGAATCGATTCGATTCGAAATGAGATCAGAATTTCGTAGATAATTGTAAGCAATCGTGAAATCGACTTGTATCGAAGATCAATCTTCTGAGCCTAGAAGATGTTCATCCTTTTCAAGGCGATAGCTTTAACCGTTTTTGAGAAAATTGGAAAAATAGTTGTTGAAAACCGTTTTTGGTTTGGGTACTTAGAATCATGGGATGCAGTTGAAACATTTTTTGCATGTTCTACTTTCATCAAATATTTTATTAACAGACATAAAAAGTTTTGGTAACTTTGTATACTTTCTTTAATATCTCAAAAACGGTTGATAATCTTTGTTAACGGATGATTACCATTAGAAAGCTTACTAAATGCTGTACAAAAAAAGGTTCTGAAGAAAGTTTTGATTAGGCGATGTCAATCGGAAAAATAAGTGCTTAAACTTTAAAGTAATTGATTTCGCTTATTCGAACTGTTCTTTTTGTCTGTTTTTATTCCTTGTTATTTTTTAATTTAATTTCAGCGAGCAGAGGCCGCTTAATCGGCCCTTGCCCGTTAAGGGGTTAAGACATTCGACTAATAATGGTGCAAGTTTGAATCGAGCTGCTTTCTGTTACGATATTTCAATGGTTTACAGTGCCTACAGCTCTGTTGCTATTGGACCTATGAACGCAGTTCGCCTATAAACAAATCCCAGGGACAGTCATTAAGTGTTTGCGGTATTAATCTAGAAAACCCATGTTTCTCGCATGGTCAATTGTATGTTGCCTGTTCCCGTGTTGGAAAACCATCTGCTCTGTTTGTTTACGCGCCAGGTAATCAAACAAAAAATATCGTGTACCATTAAGTACTAGTAAAAATGAAACTTAATTTAGAATAAGTAAAAATAAAATGAAATATATTTAGTAGATATCATAATAAGAAATCTGAAATTGTAATTTTCATTGTGATTTTTTAGTGACTATTATAGTAATTGTGTTTTATTAAAAGTATATAAATAAATTTGCTTTAGTAGGGGACATTATTACGGAACATTGGCCTTGCATTTCCTTAGTAAGGTTGTCAGGTTTGTATGAAATAGTTTTTACTTCAAGCTTTTTTAAGCTTTTAAGATTTTTTTTTTTTAACTTTAGAAAAAAATAAACTAAAATTATACAATTATATACCATTAGAATTATAAATTAGATGTTAATTGCTTCTAGAGAATCGATATGATAATAGCATCATTAACTATGACCTCCGAAAGGGAAGAAGTCATTGACTTTGTAGCTCCTTACTTCGAACAGACAGGATTCTCTATTGGTAAGTAGTAGTGTATGCCCACATAGTGCCATAGTGCTCAAGCCTTAAACAAATATTGTATTTTTGTCTGTTTTAGTTATCCGAAAGCAGGTAAAAAGAACATCCCTTTTCAAATTCATGACAGTGCTTAAAGTGGAAGTGTGGTTGAGCATACTCGGAGCTCTGTGCCTGACTGCCATCATGATCTGGTTGTTGGACAAATACTCGCCTTACAGTGCAAAAAACAACAAGGACAAATATCCATATCCTTGCAGGTAATATTTTTTTTTTTAAATATCACATCTGTTGTTGAAAGGTTGTCACCCTTTCATGGAGATGTTCAGAATTTGGTAAGTCCAACATTGAAAAATGTCAACCTGTCACAAGTGACAGTCGAACCCTCATCTCCCACGTGTAGAATCCGGCATGTTAGCCACAAGACCATAGTGCCACTCAGTAATAAATGTACTTCCGCTTAAAGATTCAGGAATAAATAATAACACATTACAAAGGAGCTGCTTAATGTGAAAAAATCCTACAAAATGGAAACGTTCGGTTTGGACATAAGCATGTGTTATTCTTTATAAGTAGCTGTCTCAATTAATTAAAAAAAATAAGGCTTCACCCACATTGGACCCGTATTTCTCCCGATCCAATCCGATTTCGTTTGACCGACAACGAGCGACGTGAGTCCCCACATGGGTCCCGACCCGATGCGATCCGATCTAGTCACAGCTCGTCAGTAATGACCTCCTATTGAAGTGAAACGAGTACATATTTAATTTAAGAAATACCACATAATAAGCATAGAAACCTTCGATTAGGTTGAATGTTGGAGATATGAAGGAGGAGTTGAGAGGCCAATCAATCTTCCGGAAGTATATCAGTCCCGAAAAAATCAATCTTAGTGTAAAATTTAATTTTTAACTGTTACACTACGATAAGAGAAGCATTAGTATTCATATTTAAAATTATTTATAAGCAAGGTTATAAACATTGGAAGGTTCTAAACATTGGAAGGATATCGCCATTGGATGGTTATAAAAATCTTTCCACGTAATTGAATAAACAAGTGATACAAAAAACAAAAATGTGAATAGACAAAGTTGTTCTAAATGTTATTAGCTTTCATTTAAAAAAAAGTGCATTGAAATCGGTTATGAGGTAGAGGCAGTAGACCTTTTTGAAGCACAATATGTCGTTTGGCGCCATTTTGCTTCATCGTTCTGAAACCAGTCTAGAAACAAACAAGTTTGCACGGCCGAGAATCGGTGGCCATCAGATCGGATCGGATCAGAGTGGATCGGGTCGGGACCAATGTAGGCACATCTATAGAGATGCATGTGTCTGTTTTTCTTCCGACAGTCGGTGGCTATCGGATCGGGTCGGGACCAATGTAGGCACCTCCATTGAGATTCATGAGTTTGTTTTTCTTCTGACAGTCGGTGGCTATCGGATCGGGTCGGGACCAATGTAGGCACATCTATAGAGATGCATGTGTCTGTTTTTCTTCTGACAGTCGGTGGCTATCGGATCGGATCGGATCGGATCGGGACCAATGTAGGCACCTCCATTGAGATTCATGAGTTTGTTTTTCTTCTGACAGTCGGTGGCTATCGGATCGGATCGTTTCCAATGTAGGTGCCCCCTAAGGCTTCGGTGACACTGGATGCGTGTTTGAGCGATTTATCGCGCTTTGGCATCAAGGACGATAACGATGAAAAATAAACTCATTTTTTGAAAACAATGAAAGCGACTTACGTTCCCATACTTGCACGGACGAATGACGGAAGAAAACAAATCATTTTGTTCCTTCTGTCAGTGTTGTAATTAATTTCTAGAAGAATCACACACAGAATTAATTGCGTTTGTATTCTAATTTTAACCTCCCTAGTAAAGAATGTTTAAATATGTCTAGTCCTTCTGCCACAAATTCCAAAGAGACATTCATTTAACGAAACCAAAGAGCAGCTATAAACTATTACACGTGGTTTTATTAAAAACGAAAAATGATAAATATTATTCGGTAGCTAATATTGTTCTGTAAAATTCTGTTCAAGAGAATTTACGCGAGATTCTTGATGAATAAAAGCTCTCGCTGAATACCTCCAACCATATATCCCAACCATTATGTTCAGGGATGAAAATAGCTCGTAGAGAAGAGGCAGCTCCAATGGAACGAGAAATTTATCGCTCTAATGGACAAAATAAAACAATTCTTTACAATTTTTCCGCTTCTATTCACCCTATTACCGTATATCTTTGTGAAATTAAAATAGAGTCTTCAAGTACACTTCTTTAATTGCGCTATTATTCTTTTGTAACTTTTATAATTTCATTTTTGGGGCCATAACTAAAGGACTGCTAAAAAATTACTAAAATATCATAATTGAACAATTACTGAAGCCATGTAAGACTCAAGAGGTAATATTTTATAAAGTACCAAATAGGATATCTTATTATTATAATGGCGGTCGTGTTTTGTTTTTTTTTTTTGTTTTTTTAACCTATTTTATAATGCCAACAGCAAGTGGTCGGTCACCCATTCAGGTACTGACCACGCCCGACGTTGCTTAACCGGTGATCAATGGGAACTGGTGCACTCGGCGTGGCTAAGGCCGTTGGCCTTAAGTTGTATTAATTTCGTTTTCGTTAAAATTATCAAATTAATTGTACTTACATGCCTACCATGCAAACTATCGAATATGCCAATCCGAGAAAAGTAGGGAAGTAACATATTCTATCCATTGATGCGGTAATATATCGAAAAATGGTCTTATTCGATACTTTATTTAAGGCATTAAAGGCTATTCTAAAGGGATTAGACTTGTGACAAGTCATTCGTCCACAATCCAAGAGCAAAGTCTCGAATCTGGAAAAACCTGATTTTTCATATTCCATAGTTTATGTTAGGGACGATAAGTAAATATAGACATAAACAATCCATAAGCAATATGTATTTGTTGATATTTACAATACACAAGTCAATTTATTTAATTCTCGTGGTTCTTGTTTTCGTTTAGCGCGGTTCCTCCCTCCCTCCAAAGGCAGAAAACCCGCTTAGAGGTTGACCTCATGACGCAATCCGCAAGTGCAGGAAAATATCATGTTTCAGAACCCATAGATAATGAAAATACCGGTGGTTCAAATTTATATGACGAGGTGAGATAGCAAAGGGATACAAGTGACATTTTTAAAAAAATCGAGTTAAGTGCAGTTCTGGATAGTTAATACATGCAAAATGTTGGTGGCAAAGGGATATAAGTAAATGTCTGGTATTTGCTGAGAAATAGCGGAAATAAAATCAATTACTTTAAAAATGAGCAGATTTGTTTGGTGCACAAGGGATGCAAGTGACATTTGTCCCGAGTTATAAAGTGGATCTTTGAGGCACAATATCTCGAAAACCTTCGATAGGTAATTACGTAATTAACACGTAGGCAAATTTATAAAAAAGTAGTTCGAAAATGGAAGCTTAATTAATTTATTTTAGGTCGTTTATTTAATTTACTTTAATTGATACATAGCTCCAATAATGACTCACTGATTCATTATTTCATTTTAACTCATTGATTGTATGCCTTAGAAAACTTATAATATACAAAAATATAAGCAAAAACGCGAATTTTTTAGAAAAGCCTTATATTTAAAGGGCTGTAACATCGCTCCAAATTGACCAATCAAGTTCGCTGAAGTCTCGAAACATTAGTATTTTTATGCTCTAAAACGCAGTAACCAGGAAATAGTGGTCTATTTTGGTTAACAACTTGAATACCAATTGTATAGTGTGCAATATCCTAAGTTATGAGTTTTGAGGGGTGGGGCTTAAACAAAAAGCGCAGGGCTTTTTCTAACCCCGGATTCGGATTGAGCGTCCCCAGAAGCAGATACTAAACATGGTCTGATCTCTGGGTCCGGACTTTTATTTATTTTTTTGTGTGGCTGTCTTATAAATTGATAATATACATGAACGATTAGTTTTTTTCTTAAACTATATAACTTAAATTTCAATTGATTCATTGTAGAAACATAATTTAAACATTATACAGACTTAGACTTATCAGGGAATTTACAAAAACGATTTAACTTTAAACAGTAATATCTCAAAATAACTATAACGTCACTTGTATCTCTTGGCTTCTCAACCCATCATATCTTATGAGCATTGTATCCCTTGGCTTCTCAACCCATCATATCTTATGAACATTGTATCCCTTGGCTTCTCAACCCATCATATCTTATGAGCATTGTATCCCTTGGCTTCTCAACCCATCATATCTTATGAGCATTGTATCCCTTGGCTTCTCAACCCATCATATCTTATGAGCATTGTATCCCTTGGCTTCTCAACCCATCATATCTTATGAACATTGTATCCCTTGGCTTCTCAACCCATCATATCTTATGAGCATTGTATCCCTTGGCTTCTCAACCCATCATATCTTATGAGCATTGTATCCCATGGCTTCTCAACCCATCATATCTTATGAGCATTGTATCCCTTGGCTTCTCAACCCATCATATCTTATGAGCATTGTATCCCTTGGCTTCTCAACCCATCATATATAGATGTATTTATTCATTTTCTTTCTCCTAAAAGGAATTTTTTTTTTGTTCTCTCTTGCAAGTCACTATTAACTTATTCCATGTGCATACATATTTACATATGTTTATAAGTGTTTTTAATTAATAATGTTAATTTTCTAGAGACTTCACACTGCGTGAGAGCTTCTGGTTCGCTGTGACATCCTTCACACCTCAAGGTGGTGGTGAAGCACCGAAGTCGCTGTCCGCGAGGACTTTAGTAGCTGCTTATTGGCTCTTCGTAGTTCTCATGCTTGCAACATTCACCGCAAATCTAGCGGCCTTCCTCACTGTAGAGAGAATGCAGGTACTCGACAATTTTTACAGTCTATGCCACCTCATGACTGATGATGGTAGAAGCTTCTTATCCATAAGTAAGGCTTCTCGTCCACTGGGACCGAAAAGCTGCGAATTTCGAAGCAACGAATTCAATTCAGACAAAGGTAAATCTGAAGGAGAGTGTCCTCAGCACCGATTTTCTTCAAAGTTTGCACTATAGCGTATTTTGATGCACTAAACACGAATCCGTTGGAAAAACAAGTTGTTCTCAACTAGGAAAGAAGTTATTTAAAAAAAAGGTAAATCTGAAGGAGAGTGTCCTCAGCACCGATTTTCTTCAAAGTTTGCACTATAACGTATTTTGATGCACTAAACACGAATCCGTTGGAAAAACAAGTTGTTCTCAACTAGGAAAGAAGTTATTTTAAAGAAAACGTAAAACTGAAGGAGAGTGTCCTCAGGACCGATTTTCTTCAAAGTTTGCACTATAACGTATTTTGATGCACTAAACACGAATCCGTTGGAAAAACAAGTTGTTCTCAACTAGGAAAGAAGTTATTTAAAAAAAACATAAAACTGAAGGAGAGTGTCCTCAGCACCGATTTTCTTCAATGTTTGCACTATAACGTATTTTGATGCACTAAACACGAATCCGTTGGAAAAACAAGTTGTTCTCAACTAGGAAAGAAGTTATTTAAAAAAAAAGGTAAAACTGAAGGAGAGTGTCCTCAGCACCGATTTTCTTCAAAGTTTGCACTATAACGTATTTTGATGCACTAAACACGAATCCGTTGGAAAAACAAGTTGTTCTCAACTAGGAAAGAAGTTATTTTAAAAAAAAGGTAAAACTGAAGGAGAGTGTCCTCAGCACCGATTTTCTTCAAAGTTTGCACTATAACGTATTTTGATGCACTAAACACGAATCCGTTGGAAAAACAAGTTCTTCTCAACAAGGAAAGAAGTTATTTAAAAAAAAGGTAAATCTGAAGGAGAGTGTCCTCAGCACCGATTTTCTCAAAGTTTGCACTATAACGTATTTTGATGCACTTAACACGAATCCGTTGGAAAAACAAGTTGTTCTCAGCTAGGAAAGAAGTTATTTAAAAAAAATGTAAAACTGAAGGAGAGCGTCCTCAGCACCGATTTTCTTCTAAGTTTGCACTATAACGTATTTTGATGCACTAAACACGAATCCGTTGGAAAAACAAGTTGTTCTCAACTAGGAAAGAAGTTATTTTAAAAAAAGGTAAAACTGAAGGAGAGTGTCCTCAGCACCGATTTTCTTCAAAGTTTGCACTATAACGTATTTTGATGCACTAAACACGAATCCGTTGGAAAAACAAGTTCTTCTCAACAAGGAAAGAAGTTATTTAAAAAAAAGGTAAATCTGAAGGAGAGTGTCCTCAGCACCGATTTTCTCAAAGTTTGCACTATAACGTATTTTGATGCACTTAACACGAATCCGTTGGAAAAACAAGTTGTTCTCAGCTAGGAAAGAAGTTATTTAAAAAAAATGTAAAACTGAAGGAGAGCGTCCTCAGCACCGATTTTCTTCTAAGTTTGCACTATAACGTATTTTGATGCACTAAACACGAATCCGTTGGAAAAACAAGTTGTTCTCAACTAGGAAAGAAGTTATTTTAAAAAAAGGTAAAACTGAAGGAGAGTGTCCTCAGCACCGATTTTCTTCAAAGTTTGCACTATAACGTATTTTGATGCACTAAACACGAATCCGTTGGAAAAACAAGTCGTTCTCAACTAGGAAATAAGTTATTTACAAAAAAAGGTAAAACTGAAAGAGAGTGTCCTCAGCACCGATTTTCTTCAAAGTTTGCACTATAACGTATTTTGATGCACTAAACACGAATCCGTTGGGAAAACAAGTTGTTGTCAACTAGGAAAGAAGTTATTTAAAAAAAAGGTAAAACTGAAGGAGAGCGTCCTCAGCACCGATTTTCTTCAAAGTTTGCACTATAACGTATTTTGATGCACTAAACACGAATCCGTTGGAAAAACAAGTTGTTCTCAACTAGGAAAGAAGTTATTTTAAAAAAAGGTAAAATTGAAGGAGAGTGTCCTCAGGACCGATTTTCTTCAAAGTTTGCACTATAACGTATTTTGATGCACTAAACACGAGCCCGTTGGAAAAACAAGTTGTTCTCAACTAGGAAAGAAGTTATTTAAAAAAAAGGTAAAACTGAAGGAGTGTCCTCAGCACCGATTTTCTTCAAAGTTTGCACTATAACGTATTTTGATGCACTAAACACGAATCCGTTGGAAAAACAAGTTGTTCTCAACTAGGAAAGAAGTTATTTTAAAAAAAAGGTAAAACTGAAGGAGAGTGTCCTCAGCACCGATTTGATTCAAAGTTTGCACTATAACGTATTTTGATGCACTAAACACGAATCCGTTGAAAAAAAAAGTTGCTCGCAACTAGGAAAGAATTTATTTAAAAAAAAGTTCACTGTTATGAAGGTTAGGGAAGACTGCCTTGGACGACTTTTAGGCCATAGAATTCTTTTCATTTCTGCGAGTTGGATTGACTAGGGGTTTTGATGTTTTCTTGAGCGAGCGGAAACGCATAGCACGTAAGCCCAAAAGCGACAGTTTACGACCAAGTCAGCTACCACAGGTGAGTCTAAATTTCAATTACACTTTGTCATTAAGGACTATTGCGCAGGCGCGTGTTTACATATAAGCTGTTTATCCCGTCTTTTATAACCTCCATAACAGTGAACTTTAGTGCTTAATAACTTCTTTCCTAGTTGCGAGCACCTTTTTTTTTCAACGGATTCGTGTTTAGTGCATCAATATACGTTATAGTGCAAATTTTGAAGAAAATCCGTGCTGAGGACACTCTCCTTCAGTATTACCAAAAAAAAAGTTCACTGTTATGAAGGTTAGGGAAGAATGCCTTGGACGACTTTTGGGCATAGAATTCTTTTCATTTCTGCGAGTTGGATTGACTAGGGGTTTTGATGTTTTCTTGGGCGAGCGGAGTGAGCGGATACGCATAGCACGTATGCCCAAAAGCGACAGTTTACTACCAAGTCAGCTACCACAGGCGAGTCTAAATTTCAATTACACTTTGTCATTAAGGACTATTGCACATGCGCGTGTTTACATATAAGCTGTTTACCCCGTCTTTTATAACCTCCAAAACAGTGAACTTTAGTGCTTAATAACTTCTTTCCTAATTGAGAGCGGGTTTTTTATTCAACGGATTCGTGTTTAGTGCATCAAAATACGTTATAGTGCAAACTTTGAAGAAAATCGTAGCTGAGGACGCTCTCCTTCAGTTTTACCCAGACAAACGCCGATCGTACGAAATCGTGCGGATGCCTCTCATCCATTGCCTCAGGATTCGTCCGAATTCGCAGTAGACGTGATAGCTCTTCGGATAGATTTTTCTCATGATTCTGATTGAGAATGTTTCAATTGGAATTATCACCTTTGATTCGCTGACGGCACAGGCGATATAAACAAAGATGGGAAATGTGGGTGAATCACATTAATGCCAATAAGAAACGAGTTCGGCGAATTTTCTCATTTGTGGAATGATCTTCAAATAGACGATGACCACCTTTTTCCTATTTTCGAATAATACAGGATACATTTCGATACATTCTTGACAACACTTATTCTAAAATATTTTCTTACTCGTTGGTTCCAGAGATATTTCCTGTCAAAAGCAAAATTAACTTCTCACAGTCCATTTTTAACCATGACTTTTTGCACTCGTTCGCAACTAAATTCCAGCAGAACGGGATCGGTTCGCACTTAGTACAAGTTCGGACGAAAATGGACGACCTATACGGTCCCAGTGGAAACGGTCCATGACAAAGCCACGAGTTTTGATTGTTCGTACGTTTTAGTGCAAATTCTGACGAATTCATTTCGCAGCTTTTCGGTTCCAGTGGACGAGAAGCTTTATTATTAACGTCCATTTATAGACAAAAATGCATCTGCTTGTGCCAATACAAATGTTTGTGCCTTCCCGGTGAAACTACTGCTGATGAAATGATACAGTCCCCTCATTTTCTATTCTAAGCTTCCAAATGGCGTTATGCATAAGAACGGAAACGCGATAAGATGACGCAGTTCCCGTGAGTTGGACTTTGAGGTAATTTTTTCGGTAATAACTACTGTATAACCAATTGCTTTGTTTTTCCAACAGACTTGCAGCAAACGACAGTCAAAATGAAATCATAATAAATGAAAGTATTTGAGAAGGTAGAGTGATAAATGTTGGACAAGAAGGGCTTTGAAAATAACCGTAAAGGAGAGAAAATTTCCCTCCATCAAATTACATTTATTTTTACCACGCATCGAAATCCGAGCTATTACCGCCGGTTTATCTATAGGTTGCCACCTTACCTACACATCCATGGTGCAGCAGGGAATTTTTTCAACTGGCCCTGAAATGAAAAACACTCAAACCGTTGCAAGCTTTCCCGCAACTTCCGAGTGAGATCCAAGGCGTTGTCCACAGGGCTACTGGAAGGCTCATAGGAAGTATTATACCAATTATAATTTCCCATAATGTGAAATAATTGAGATGATGGATATGTCTAAATTAATTGAGGTGAACAGTATATATATAGGAAGTGAACAGTATATATATATATAGGAAGTGAGAAGAAAGTGATCCGGAAATGAGCGCGTTTCTTTGAGCTCAGATGTTTGTTCCTCTCCGTTTTCGAGCAGTTTTGTCACGACGAAAGCACGCTCCATGCGAAAAGCAGTAACACGATATCCTGAATTTTCAAAACTGAAATGATGAAACGTTATGACATTTATTCAGCTGTAATATTGAAGACTAGCAAGTGTCCGAAATCATCCTCAGAGACAGATATCAAAATAAAGAATTCCATTGGGAATATGAGTAGTAAAATAACTGATCGATTTGGAAGTTGGTGCTTTACCCATTGATGATGCGACAAGTTAGTGATGATGGAGCATTCAAACGGGCCAATTTAACTATAAATAAATTCTTATTTTAGAAAAATTGTAGATTTATTACCTATTATGACCGGATTCGGACTATCTACACCTTGAAAATAATAATTCTTTCGTTTGGTAATGTCCCCCGAAAAGAATGTAGATCCGGTCATTGAGAAAACAACACCCTATTACAGTAATGTTTATTTTTTATAGTTGTACTTAAAAAAAAATAATTTTTACAACATTTTTAGTGATAATACCATGAGCCCTTTCAGATTTCTGCTATTTGATAACTTTTACATGATCGAGAAGTTTATTCACAAGGTTTTCTATGTTTCAGTCACCTGTTCAATCCTTGAAACATCTCGCTCGTCAGTCTCGAATCAACTATACTGTAGTGAAGGATATGGAAGCACACCTGTATTTCAAGAATATGAAACGTGCGGAAGAAATTTTGTACACGTAAGTTGGTATTGGTTACCTAGTTTTAGCATAAATATGCTTTAGGGGTAACCAAACAAGAAAAAACCGTCCGCCGGCGTTCGTGCCTGCGCAGTGACGTTCGCACACGCGCAGTGACGATCGGGGATGCTCAGAGGCGTTTGCACATGCGCAGTGGCGTTCGGGCATGCTCAGAGGCGTTTTCACATGCGCAGTGGCGTTCGGGCATGCGTAGTTGTGTTCGCACACGCGCAGTGGCGTTCGGGCATGCTCAGAGGCGTTTGCACATGCGCAGTGGCGTTCGGGCATGCGTAGTTGTGTTCGCGCACGCGCAGTGGCGTTCGGGCATGCTCAGAGGCGTTTGCACATGCGCAGTGGCGTTCGGGCATGCGTAGTTGTGTTCGCGCACGCGCAGTGGCGTTCGGGCAAGCTCAGAGGCGTTTGCACATGCGCAGTGGCTATGTACGAAAAAGAAGACTGTTTGTTATACAGCACTTTACATAGGTTTGCCGGATGTACCTAAAGCATATTTATGTTCCTTAATTTGAGCAGAAAGCTCTAAACGAGTTTTTTTTTGTGAGTACATAAAACCATTACTAGTAAATAGTTTTATGAAGTCATGTATTGAAGGTCGTGAGGAGGGAAGCTGGCATCAACTACTCCTCGAGCTGATCTCTGGGCCAGATTATGGAGTTTATTAAATAATTAAGATAGCCGTGTAATTTTAAATGAACTTTGTGATAGAATGTTTTGGATAAGGGTTGTATAAACGGAATATTAAGGTTCATTATTGAGAGTCAAATTGGTGACAAAGATTGGAGTTTCGGCAATTTGACGGAGGATTTTAGACTGTAATGATTGAATTATGTAGTTGTAACAATTAAATTGTAAGTAGTGAATGACCAATTCTAAGCCTCGCAATCACGACTGCTCGTCTTCTTGTCGTTCGATTACTCAATGGCCAAAAAAATTATTTTTTTGGTTCAAGAGATTGGTCATATTTTTTAGGCAAAATAGAATATCATGTAACTGTGAAGTAAAAATGCTAGAGATGTTGGAAATTTTTAGATGAAAATTGTTTAAACTAAAAAGCTGCAGTGTCTTCTGTTGATTTTGATCCATATGCCAAAATATGTACGGCATCTAGCTTGAGTGTTACGGATTTATTAAATTCATTTTTGCAAAAATGGATTGAGAGGGATCAGTTTTTTTTTTTTTTTTTTTTCCTTTTTTTTTCTTTTTTTTTTTTTAATTCGGATAATTGAATGCTCATATCTAACTTCCTTGCCCTCCACGGTGGGAATCTCAGTGTGTGAATTGTGTATATTGGCAGTTCTAGTAATTAAGTGTTGTCACAATATTCGAGTGTTCTTATGTTTATCGGTTTCTGTACTGCTCGTTTTGGTTGTATAGCGAAACCTTATGGTCGTCAGCGCCCATTTTATTTTATTTGTTAATGACTGCTCCAAAACTTTGGCGATTAGCAGTTACATCAGCGCTGTGTTCCATTGTAGGCAGTAGCAGGTCGATATTTAATAATTATGATTCTAGATATTACTCATAGATTTACAGTACAATACTTTAGAGATATAAATAGTATGACATGTACAATAACATATTTGTTATACATGCACAAATATGAGCACAAACATGAGGACAACCTAGGGTTGAAAAAAAAATATACATAAGCCGTTATTCGGGAGAGCCCTTCAATTAACTTTTCGTTTTCTCGCAGAACTAAAAGTATAAAATAATTAATAATAAGAATTTATCTAGAATAATTAAAGAGTTTATCTTGTAAATTATTGGTTCAGTTTCTCTTATCTCGGAAGCAGGAATGGTCGCCAATGGATGAGTGAATAGGGTGACCAAATGGAAGCTTGAATCCTCCAACTTTCCATTTGAACTCTGCTCAATAGCAATAATTCATCAGAATTGGTTTTCAGTTGCAGAGTCCTATTTCTCGCCTCCTCCCAACACATTTGATTCCCGCTGAATCCTACAACTTTTGACATTTATGTCTAACAATCTTAGGCAATTCACACTAGTCCCTTATGCATGTAAAAGCAACAGTCCCCTCAGACATAATGACCCTCCAGTAACCAGTTCACCCTTTCTTAGGGAGTTATAATGCCAATAGATAGGGATAGAAAGGGAGAGAGAGAGAGAGAGAGAGAGAGAGAGAGAGAGAGAGAGAGAGAGAGAGAGAGAAAAGAGAGAGAGAGAGAGAGGGAGTAAGAGGGAGGGAGCGAGAGAGAGAAAGATATACACGCATACACTTAAATATATACACACACTCTAAAATACTACATACTAGAACTTTTGCTAAATTTAATTAGAACTATAGTTTTTAATAACACTACTAATGTAATACAGGAGGAGGCCGTGAGTGTTAAGGCTTCAGCACTTAACACTCCGTGCCAAGGGTCGTTGGTTAGATTCCCACTAGTGGTGGTGGCTTTTCTCATCAGCCCTATCCTGGCTTGAAAAGGGTTGTAATTTATAGATACTCCGTCCAAAAATTGTCAGTTAATTATAATAGATGTTAAAATTTAAATAATTTAATTTAATACTGCGAACTGATACTTTATTACAAACTGAAACTACCGTCCGAGGTTTTTGTACAAACATTGTCTTGTTTGAAGTTTCAACAAAATATATCTCTAATGGTTACAACGAATCTAAATAAATTACTATTAATTTATTTTCCCGATACACTAAAAATCAAAAGGAATAGTGCAAATAATATAAAACAATGGTGCCTACAGTTATCTTGAGACAGATTTCTTTCTCAATTTTTTCAACAACAAAAAAAAATGTAATTTATTCATGTACCTTGTATTCGGAAGTACATAGTTAATCCTACATTCTTCCTAAAATATCTGGAATGTAATTTACTTCCTTTCCTATTAAAAATGAGAGAAAAGGGCGAAACAAAAACAATATTCTAAGGGATATTAAAAAGCAACCCACCAACCCTACTCCAGAAACCCTCTCCTACTTCCCACACTAACCCCTTCACTCCCTCCATCAAACCCTACTTCGGTGTCTTCTTTTTCGATGGAAGTATTATAACATAAGTAGTGAGGGATTCTTCCTACCGTAGGACAAATTCAATCTTACACATATTATGGTTGTCTATCTCCGAGGTGTTTCCGAAAGGGTTATTGAGTTTTTTCCTACAACGTTATGGTCATTGCCAAAATTTCCTTGTTTATCTATTTATTGTTAGGGCTTCTCCTTGGCTGCCATTCTGCCTGCTAAAAGGTAAATGGCCTTTCTTCAGTTCTTCTCAAAATAAAAGTCCGACTAGCTGTAGCAGGGGTCATGAACGTTTCCCAGTGTAGAGCATATTGTAATTGAATTAAGAATTACGAATTACGATTACATTGAATTTGTAGTTCATGAATAAGAATTACACCAAGAATAACAATTCAATTAACACGTGAATTATAATTACATTACAGGATTACAATATCCTCTAATGTAATTGAAGCACTCATTATGTAATTCAAATATAAATTACCAACAATTGTAATTGAATTACAATTGTAAGTGTTCTTTTTAAATACTTGAGTTTTTTATATTACTGTAATTGATATTGATTTTTTTTTTTTTTTTTTTTTTTTTTGTAGCTTCGACTGTTAGCGTCATTAGCACCTGTAATTGATATTTTCAGTCTTTTTAATTACAAAAAAATATATAATTCATAATTAAAATACCATTTGAGTTACATTGCAATTCAAATTTACTCAACAGTTATTTCAAATAACTACGTAATTCAAATACTTGAGTTATATTTAATTGAAATACAGTTAATCCAAATTGAATTATTTTTGCAATTACTTGATATTTTCAGACTTTTCAATTAGAAATGAAAAATGTAATTCATAATTCAAATATCATATGAATTATATTTTAATTCAAATTAAATCTTTGGCCTAGAGAAAGCTTGGAATGGCTGCAGATATTTAAAAATATATAACTTATATAATAATATTTATTTAAATTTTAACGTCCACTTATACATAACACATAAATACACCATACCCAGTACGAATCGAACCAGGCCTCCTATTATAATTAATATATATAAAGTCCGACTCGCAGGAACTGCGTCATCTTAGCGCGGTTACGTACATCTCGAAGAAATGGAATAAATTAGCATCACAAATCACAGGAAACTGACAGTAGCCAACTTACCCAGGAGTGGATAATTCTTAATCTGTATAAGTCAATACAATTATGTACTGAAAACGTACTTACTCTTCGACTACTCCTGAGAAGGCTCTTCTTAACAACCAAAAATTCGTTGTCATTTTAAGTATCTTGTTTTACTAGCAAATTCTTCTTACTGTTATAATTAACTGTAAATATGTGCTTCATGGCGAATAAAATTCCATTCTGTCGTGGGTTAAATCTTTCTATAAAATAAGAAATAACGATAACTTCAGTTGGAGGCTATGAGGAAGGTTATAAGACAGGAGAATTCAAAACTAACTACGACATCATAATTAGCCACAGCCATCTTGATTACCACAGCCACTCCAGACTTATTATTACCAATACCTTTCACCGTTTCTTACCTTGTTTTACTACTCTACTAATTTTACTGATAAATGCAATTTAAAACAAGAAACAACCATTCAAAAAGTGGGATAAACAAAGAGAAAAATCCTTTCAAAACAACAAAACAATTTTTTTTTAAGTTTTAAGCACTTATATCTCTGATTGACGTTGCCCCATCCAATATTGCTTAAAAACCTTTTTTGTAGAGAATTTAGTAAGCATTCGAATGGTCACCTTCCACTTAACACGATTTCACAACCGTTGTCGAGATATTTACGAAAAATGTATGAAGATCCAAAAACTTTTCATGTCTATTAATAAAATATTTTTTTCGCATACTTCCTTAACTCCAAATATAACCAAAATTTAAACATCTTAGTTGGGATTAATTTCCAAGTTGTAGAAAATATTTCAATTGAATCCCGCGATTCTAAGTACTCACAAAAATATAATGACTTACAAAAACATTGATTCCACTTTTCTCAGGAACGGTTGCAGATATCGCCTTATAAATGGTTTCATTCGTTTTCTTATGTTAAGAAACCTATAAAACAAGTACCTGCAAGCATATAAACACAAAAACGTAAGCGTTACGATTTTTTTTGCACGAATTTCGCCCCAAACACTATCTTCTAGTGAGCGGATTCTGCTGGTTAACGAACTTGACCTTTGAAATTAGACGAGAGATTTTTGTACCAAATTTCGTTAAAATCGGACCATTTTTGAGCTTGCTAGAAATCTGCTACTTGATTTGAGGCTCTTTAATTGACATTTCGGGATAAAATCATTAATATAATTTACTAGCTGTTACCCGGCGTGCCATGCTACACCTACTTTCTGCATATAGAAAAGCCTAAATAAATTAGAAACCAAATAAGTATTATTAAAATCTAATAACACGAATCTGTAACTGTTTCGAACCCGTGACCTCTCAACTGTAAGTCCTAGACGGCTTCGACATAACCTATAACTCCCCCCGTATCAAGACATACATGTATGCCAAGTTTGGTAAAAATAGGTCTTGCTTATAAAAAGAAACAACAACATACAGACAGCAGCTGGTAGACATTTTTGACCTGGCCTATGACAATCCCCTGATCAAGACCAACCTGTGTGCCCAGTTTGATCAAAATCCGTCAAACGGTGTGGGTCTGTATAAATAACAAACATACAGACAGACAGCTGGTAGACGTTTTTGACTTAGCCTACGACTCTCCCCAGATTAAGATCTACATGTGTACCGAGTTTAGTCAAAATCGGATGAACGGTATGGATTTGTATAAGGGACAAACATACAGACAGACAGCTGCTAGATTTTTTTGACCTAGCCTAGGAGATTTCTCGTATCAAGACCTACCATTATTCCAAGTTTGGTCAAAAACGGTCAAACGGTGTGGATTCAAAACTATAGTGCTAAATTCTAAAACTTTCAAGAACTGGGAGATCATTTCTCCATTAATAGTTTAATTTTAGCGCGGTTACTCCCTATGTCCATAGGGAGAACCCGCTTAAGAGGTTGACCTCATGACGCAATCCGGAAGTGCCGACTAGAAACTTTCAGGTTTCAGACCCTATAGATCACGAAAATATAGGTGGCCCAAATTTGTATATATATATATATATATATATATATATATATATATATATATATATATATATATATATATGCTTGTCTGTTCGCGCTCTAGCAAGCTCAAAAATGGTCCGATTTTAACGAAATTTGGTACAAAAATCTGTCGTCTAGTTTGAAAGGTCAAGTTCGTTAACCAGCAGAATCCGCCCACTAGAAGATAGTGTTTGGGGCGAAATTCGCGGTCGGCACTTCCGGATTGCGTCATGAGGTCAACCTCTTAAGCGGGTTCTCCCTATGGACATAGGGAGTAACCGCGCTAAAATTAAACTATTAATGGAGAAATGATATCCCAGTTCTTGAAAGTTTTAGAATTTAGCACTATAGTTTTGAACAGTAATTATTATTCTAACTACTTACTAACTGGGGTTCTATTCAATTTAGCGGAAAGTCGATGTACTATTTAAAGTTAATGACTATAAACTGGAAATCAATAAATTTAAATTTTTATAACTTATATTAATGATTTTATCCCGAAATGTCAATTAAAGAGCCTCAAATCAAGTAGCAGATTTCTAGCAAGCTCCAAAATGGTCCGATTTTAACGAAATTTGGTACAAAAATCTCTCGTCTAATTTCAAAGGTCAAGTTCGTTAACCAGCAGAATCCGCTCACTAGAAGATAGTGTTTGGGGCGAAATTCGTGCAAAAAAAAATCGTGACGCTTACGTTTTTGTGTTTATATGCTTGCATGTACTTGTTTTATAGGTTTCTTAACATAAGAAAACGAATGAAACCATTTATAAGGCGATATCTGCAACCGTTCCTGAGAAAAGTGGAATCAATGTTTTTGTAAGTCATTATATTTTTGTGAGTACTTAGAATCGCGGGATTCAATTGAAATATTTTCTACAACTTGGATATTAATCCCAACTAAGATGTTTAAATTTTGGTTATATTTGGAGTTAAGGAAGTATGCGAAAAAAAATATTTTATTAATAGACATTAAAAGTTTTCGGATCTTCATACATTTTTCGTAAATATCTCGACAACGGTTGGGAAATCGTTCTAAGTGGAAGGTGACCATTCGAATGCTTTCTAAATTCTCTACAAAAAAGGTTCTTAAGCAATATTGGATGGGGCAACGTCAATCAGAGATATAAGCGCTTAAAACTTAAAAAATGTTTGTTTTGTTGTTTTGAAAGGATTTTTCTCTTTGTTTATCTCACTTTTTGAATGGTTGGTTCTTGTTTTAAATTGCATTTATCAGTAAAATTAGTAGAGTAGTAAAACAAGCTAAGAAACGGTGAAAGTTATTGGGAATAATAAGTCTGGAGTGGCTTTGGTAATCAAGATGGCTGTGGCTAATCATGATGAAGTAGTTTGTTTTGAATTCTCCTGTCTTATAACCTTCCTCATAGCCTCCAACTGAAGTTATCGTTATTTCTTATTTTATAGAAAGATTTAACCCACGACAGAATGGAATTTTATTCGCCATGAAGCACATATTTACAGTTAATTATAACAGTAAGACGAAATTGCTAGTAAAACAAGATACTTAAAATGACAACGAATTTTTGGTTGTTAAGAAGAGCCTTCTCAGCAGTAGTCAAAGAGTAAGTACGTTTTCAGTACATAATTGTATTGACTTATACAGATTAATAATTATCCACTTCTGGGTAAGTTAGCTACTGTCAGTTTCCTGTGATTTGTGATGCTAATTTATTCCATTTCTTCGAGATGTACGTAACCGCGCTAAGATGACGCAGTTCCTGCGAGTCGGACTTTTTAAGTTTTTTTCTCTATTTAATTTGTTAAAATCAACTGTTTAAAAGAGTATATTTCACAAAATAGATCCCAATAGCCACAACAAATCTATATAAATTACTTTTAATTCATTGTCCCAATACATCAAAAATCACAAGCAACCATACAAATGTTGAAAAGTCCAATTCCGTATGCGCAAGGTTCTCAGGGAATAGTTCCGCCATTTGCAAATGGAGGGAATATTTCCTTCAAAATTTCGCGCATGCGGAATTAAACTTTTCCTATATCTGAACAAGCTATAGCATCTTCATTTTGAATCTATCTTCATTACAACGCAATATAAGTAATCCCGGTTTTTAATATTCTGTCTGTTTATGTTTATATTACTATTCCCTCATTTTCAATTTATTTTTGTTTACATTTTTTGTTCATTATAATATTTTATACAATTCTATTCATTATGTTTTGGTTCGTGAAACGTATTTATTCTGTGCTGAAATTTCATTTGAAATGGATCTCCAATGACATCAATTAATCCATGTTATGCTTTGGGAATTCGATAAAGGAGAAAATCATGCTTCAACTTATCGAAAACTTGTAGAAATATATGGCGAAAATGCCATTTCGAGCGGGAAACCGCAAACTTGAAAACGAGCCCTGTACAGGTCAAACAATATAAGCACATTCAAAATTTGGTTTGAAGATGGCGAACTGTATTACAAAAGTCCGTCACGCAGGAGCTGCATAACTAAGCACTTTCCTCAGAATTTGGGTAGTGTAGACTGCTTTCCAGAACAATTTGCTTAAAATATCCTACACAAATAAAATAAAAACATGAATAGTTCTCTTTTAATTTTGTAATGAGTAACTGATCAATTATTAATTTGCTTCCAGAGTTATGTTTACACATGGTACCTATTACACTACGTAATAAATACAAAAAACTTCATATTATCGTATTTTGATCTTACGCAGGAACAGGATACAGTCACTCTAGTGGTAGAAAGCGCTCCTGGCGGCGGCTTTGTGAACCTACGTCTGGTGGGCTTTTCTATTGAAATATATTACAAATTAAACCCCCGCTTTCCGATTGACCGATTCAGCTCATTTTTACAACACTTCTTTCTCATGAGTTACCCACGACGTATACCGCGTTTCGTTACAATACAGCAGAAATTACGACCGGTATGAGTATATTAGGAATTTGGGTCCGGAGTAACCCCCCCCCCCCCTTCTAATGAACCGATTTAGTTTATTTTTACAACACATATTTACCTGTAGATTACCACTACGAATACCGAGTTTCGTCGAAATATACCAAAAATCACGGCTGGTAGTGGCGAATTGGAATTGTGGGTCCGGAGTAACCCCCCCCCCCCTCCTAATGAACCGATTTAGTTCATTTTTATACCTCACTTTTCTCGTTATATTACCACCACGAATACCAAGTTTCGTTGAAATATAACAAATATTACGGCTGACATAGTCAAATTAGTGTTTTGGGTTCGGGGTAAACCCCCCCTTCCGGTGGACCGACTTTGGTGGTTAACGAACTCGTTCAATCGTTTGCTAATTGAATGCTATATACAAGTTTCGTGACGAAAAAACAAAAACTCTGGCCGCTATCGTGTTAACAGACACACACACACACACATATATATATATATATATATAGATATATATAATATATAATATATATATATATATATATATAATATATAATATATATATATGCATATATATGTATTTAGATAGATAGATATATATAAATTTTAACGGGGGTCATTTTCGGTGTCTACTAGGTATGATCGTTAAAGATTTGAAGAAATTTTTCAAGAATTCCGTCATGAGTCCAACCTCAATAGCTACTTTCCTTCGGAGGAAAGTGCTAACAAGGTGGTAAATGCATTTTAGATTGAACGTGTTTAATTGATTTTATCATATACCTTATTATTACTTATGGGATGACCTGGTATTACAGGGATGACCTGGTATTACAGGGACGTTAATTATTTCAATATTTAATTTATATTTATATTATGTAATTTATTGTATTTTTGTAGTAAATGGAAAGAACTGACCCTGAACAGCTCTGCAAATCAGTCGCAGTACCGAGTCTGGGACTATCCAATAAAGGAACAGTATGGTCACATCCTGAATGCCATCACCAAGGCGGGACCAGTCTCAGATCTACAGGAGGGAATCAGAAAAGTATGAAGCATTTATAAATATTCCGACTTGCAGGAACTCCGTCATCTTAGCGCGTTTCCATTCTTATCCTCATTGATGTATACAGAAAATAATTTTGGGAGGGGCTGGGAGAATTTCGGGGGGGGGGGCTGAGAGCATTTGGGGGTATAACTTGGAATAGTTATCCAATTAAAACGGTATTACACCCTAAAGAAATTATTTTTTCTGAAATAAGTGGTCTCATTTAATTTATTATTAAGGTTTTTACGACACATTTCGGGGGGAGGGACACCCATGCTTATCCCTAGTTTCATTTGGAAAGATTAGAATATTTACAGCTAATGTCCTGTTTTGATATTTCTTGATAAAAGGCACCTGTAAAAATGTTAAAAAACATCGCAAAGATAACAAGATTTTAGGTTCCGCATCAGGAAATTGACAGTATCCTAAGTACTCCCTCCGCTCTTCTCAACTTCGCTCTGGGAAAGCACTATTTTATTTTTCTCACTTCCTAGCCATGTAACTAAAATATTCGTTTTACTGTTAAATGCAAATAAAAAGAAAGAACCGATTAACATACAGAGACTAATAATCGTTCAAAAAACACCTTATATTTTAAGGAAAGATTTTTCGGAATCAAATTGCTCTAGGAAAAATGGCATAAGAACCGTTATTGCAGCCAATTTAATAAACTTTCGAATAGATAAGTTAAATTTACTACGATTTTCCAACCGTTCTGGAACCAAAACCCCGAATATAGTTTTTTTCCACTTCTCTCGAAAATTGTTGTATGTATCAGAGGCTAAATAAGGAAACACGTGGAATAGAATATATCAAAGGCGGATATAGGAAATAATTTGGGGGTTGAGTGCACCGGAGGATTTAGGCGGTATGGAATACTAAGAACCTAGAACTTGGAATAGATAGCTAACTAAAACGCT
This sequence comes from Gonocerus acuteangulatus, assembly GCA_946811695.1. Taxonomy (NCBI): domain Eukaryota; kingdom Metazoa; phylum Arthropoda; class Insecta; order Hemiptera; family Coreidae; genus Gonocerus; species Gonocerus acuteangulatus. Next base: position 20,588,550 of record OX328125.1, read on the forward strand.
ATTACACCAACAAAAAAATTATTATTTCTGAACTAAGAGCTCTTTGAATTGAAAATATCTTTGAGGTTCTTATGATACATTTTTACCGATTAAATCAAAATTTCGGGGGGGGGGGGCTGCAACCCCCCTTATATCCGCCCATGATAGTACCTTGAAACTGTATGTATAAGATTCCTCACGTTTAATTACAATTACGCTTAGAACGTGTACCTATATATATATATATATATATATATATATATATATATATATATATATATATATATAAGGTTGCACTCATGACGGAATTTTTGAAAAATTTCTTCATATCTTTATCGATCCTACCTAGTAGACACCGAAAATGACCCCCGTTAAAATTTTTATATATATATATATATATATATATATATATATATATATGTGTGTGTGTTTGTGTCTGTTAACACGATAGCGGCCGGAGTTTTTGTTTTGTCTTCACGAAACGTGGTATATAGCGTTCAATTAGCAAACGATTGAACGAGTTCGTTAACCACCAAAATCGGTCCACCGGGAGGGGGGGTTTTACTCCGGACCCACATTACCAATTTGCCACTACCAGCCGTAATTTTTGTTACATTTCAACGAAACTCTGTATTCGTGGTGGTAATCTACAGAGAAAAATGGGTTGTAAAAATAAACTAAACCGGTTTATTTGGAGGGGGGGTTTACTCCGGACCTAAAGTACTAATATACTCATACCGGTCGTAATTGCTACTGTATTGTAAAGAAACGCGGTATAAGTCCTGGGTATCTCTTGAGAAAGAAGTGTTGTAAAAATTAAGTAAATCGGTCTATTGGAAAGGGGGGTTTACTTTAAACTCTGTTTCATTAGAAGTAGCCTGCCAGTCGTAGATTCCCAAAGCCGCCGCGAGGAGCGCTATCTCCCACTAGGGGGACTGTATCCTGTTCCTGCGTCAGATCAAAAGACGGAAAATGAAGTTTTAGTGTATTTATTAAGTACAGTATTAAGTTCCTCCGAAAAAAAAAAATATTCTGCAAGCTGCCGAATCTCACAAAAGTTGTAAAAATTAATTACCTTTCCAATGATATTCTAAGATCGCCAAAATAAACCTGATATTAGTTATATTTATCACCATTTTTTGCCTTAAATTTCTAATTGCATTATGAAATTAACAGATAATCTCAATTATGAGTACACCGCTGGAAAGTTAATTAAATTTTACAACGTTGTTTTTCTTTCTAAATGACATTTAGAAATGTATATCTCTGGAACAAAAACAGATTGGCAGCATTCAACTAGATATTAGGTCTAGTTTTACCCCCTTGGAGTATTCTCATCTAATGGCGATACACCCTGTATATCAGTGTTGGGCAAAAATTATTCAGAATGATGAATAAAGACTAATGAATAAATGTATTATTATATTCACGAATGAAGAATAATTACTTTTATTCGTTATTCTGTGAATGAAGTTTATGTTTTATTCACAAATTATTCGAATGATCAATCAGAATAAACATATTTTAGTGAATAATGATAGATTTATTATGATGTTGGCAGACGGAAATATGTATATATATGTGTGTTTGAGTAGGATTAATCAGCAGACCTACTAGAAATAAATAATAATGAATGATGAATAACGAATAATTCTGTGAATAATTCATGCTGTGTGAATAAGATAATTCAGTGAATTATTCATCATTCACTAAAAATTTATTTGAATAATCATTCGAATAATGCCCAACACTGCTGTATAAGCACATACAGAAATACAATTTTGATCCACCGTTATTATACGTCACCTATAACGAACATGTTTCATCGGCACCATCGGATTGCGTCATAATGTCGACGACATAAGCGTGTTTTCCCCTCAGAGAAGGAGGGAGGAAACGCGCTAAAAAAACGACCATTTTTTTATTCCATTTTCACTTTATAGACACCCCTCCTTCATGATTGCAACCACTGATGAAGAAGGTGGCAAATGCCTGTCATAAGAAACTCCGAAGCTACAGGAAGCTGAGAGTTCGCCCGGGGTGGGAGATTGGAGCAGAGAGCTCCTCCACAAGATAAGCCCCTAAAGTGGAGCGAGATAAAACACAAAATATGTGTTAGGCAGATGAATAAAGATTACTAAAGAGCCGTAAAAAGCACAAAAATAAATAAATAATACTGGTAATAAATAATATGATAGAAAAAAAATTCCAACAAAATTTGTAATAATGATGAACAACATTTATACAAGAAATCCGTTTTATTATTACATGTTTGCAGGTGGAAGAAAGTGAACAAGCGGAATTCGCCTTAATACACGACCATTTAGAACTGAAATATTATGTTTATAGTAACTGTCATTTAACCCAAATAGGAGAGCCATTCGCTGAGCAGCCGTATGCTATAGCTGTACAGCAAGGGTCGCATCTGAACGAGGAAATCAGTCGTAGGTATAATTATTTCTCATTTAACCACTAGTTTTATTTATTTAATTGTTATTATCTATTTCCGAAGAAATGTAGCTATTGAGGTTGCACCCATGAAAGAATTTTTAAAATCTTTTCCCAAATCATTACCGACCCCAATAGGTACCTTAAAATTTATACATACAAAACTGTGGTTATTTTACAAAAGTTGGTACGTCAAATTTGAAAATTTTCTACTTTACCGATCATGATGTTACTATCTTCCCATCCCATTCCCAGAGTTTAATCCCACCCCAAAAACCCTCCTATGAGACGCAAGAGATCTCACATAGCTCGTCATCAATTATTTAATTAAAGGAGAAATAAAATCTCTCAATTAGGAAGTGTCAATATTGATTAGCTTCTTCCAAAGTCCTTGTTTAATTATCATTAGTAATTTATTTTTATGTTGTTGTTTTTTCTTTTCTTTATTAATTATATTATCTTTTATATTTTTTCATCTCTTTTTTTTTTTTAATTTCATTTTTTTACTTTTATTTGTAATTCATTTTTGTATATATTATTATCATTAATTATTTTTTAATTTCATTATGTGAGATCATAAATAAGCTCATGTATAAACTTATCATACTTAACCAATGTACTTAAATATTGTACAGATGTTAAATAAACATATTTAGAAAAAAAAAAAAGAAAAAAAAAAAAAAAAAACGAACATGATGTGTGTTTAGAGGTTTGAAACTTTTTATTATATCACGTTTGATAGTTCATTTTTTCCCCACTAAACTTTTTTCTTTAGACAAATCATATTCAGGTAAATGAAAAAACGTCGAGTTCCTTCACAACAGTGTATTTTTCACGCTGAGCGCTTTCGGTAGCTCTTGCTACCATCCTCAGAACTGTGACAAAATGAATAGAATAAAACAGTTGCATAACAGCAATCTTCTAAATATTAAAATGTTCACTAAACCTACACGTAAAATAATAAATAAATAATCACAATAATCTTGATTCGTCAACAAAAACATTAAAAAACAATATAATACGAACAAAAACACAAGTCATACGTGATAAAACGAAATGGCTGAAGTTGAGGAGAGAGACTCACCTATAATGAGTTCAGCTTCACTGCTGAGGGCTGACTGAAGGGAAGCAGGGAGAGAGCCTGCACAGAGACGTGACTTAACATATCAGTTTGATACGTATCTGTCCTTTTATTTAAATTACACGAGCTCAGGATCTTGTCGATACGTATCTCTACTTTCCAGGACGTTCATCTGTGCAGACTTCTTCCGGCAATGTAAAATATATAGTGAATGGTCAGCTTCACTGTGCCCCGCTGCGAGACAATGTTGACGAAATTCAGAATCTGACCTGGTTTTATGTTCTCTAGCTCTTATTTTGAGTTTCCTACCAGTTCGTCCTACGTACGATCCAGAACAGAGACCACATTCGATTTTATAGACGCCACTCATATTTCCCAAGTCTATCTTATCCTTGACCTCACAAAGAGCATTAGTCAAAGAGGGAGAATTTTAATGTTTGTGTTGACGAATCAAGATTATTGTGATTAATTATTTATTATTTTACGTGTAGGTTTAGTGAGCATTTTAATATTTAGAAGATTGCTGTTATGCAACTGTTTTATTCTATTCATTTTGTCACAGTTCTGAGGATGGTAGCAAGAGCTACCGAAAGCGCTCAGCGTGAAAAATAAACTGTTGTGAAGGAAATAGACGTTTTTTCATTTACCTGAAGATCTTCCTTCTCTGCCAGCACCCTCAAAGTTTTTGACAAATCATATTCTGGCACAGAAAAATACAATTCTAAAAACATATCATTATCGGTAAAGTAGAATATTGTTAAATTTGACATATCAACTTTTGGCAAATAACCACAGAAATGTATATATTTATATATATATATATGTATATATATATATATATATATATATATATATATATATATATATATGACATGAATGTATCCCTGTATGTTAACACCGTACCCACCAGATTTTTGTTTTTTCGCCAAGAACCTTGGCATATAGTATTCCCCTAGCAAAAGATTGAACGAGTTCGATAACCAGCAATACCGGTCCATCTGAAGAGGGGAGGGGGGTTACTCTGGACTCAAATTACTAATTTACTGGCCCTAATGCTTGCTATATTGCAACGGAGGTCATTATACGTCGTGGAATCTAAATAGAAAAATGCAAGGTAGGGATTGTCGGGGTTCGGTCACTGCTTTTTAATAAAACTACATTTTACAAATGAATATGGTTTTATTGTTGCCGACGTTTCGGCTTGAGATTCAAGCCTTCATCAAGGCGATGAGAAAATTGAGAACTATACCTCACAGATGCGGGATCATTTCTCTTGAAACATCGGCATCAATAAAACCATTTTCATTTGTAAAATGCAGTTTTATTAAAAATCAGTGACCGAACCCCGACAATCCCTACCTTGCATCATCAGCGGTAAACCATCTCCTCTCAATAAAAAGAAAAATGTGTTTTAAAAATAAACTAAATCATTTGTAGTTGGGTTTGAGTCTAGAACCGAATTATTAATTTGCTCGTTCCGGCCGTTATTTTTAATCGGTAGATATGATGCCCAAGCAATGAGGAACATATCAGGTGGTAGAGTAAGGGCGAATCGCGAATTCCGGATGTTAGGAAATCAAAGTTTAAGTTCTAAAAGCGGTTCAGGATAGCAAAGGACGAATGTTTACTCATGCTGATTCATAAATCTGATTGAAAAGTATGCAATTGAAATTCAATGCTTTAATTATATTTTTTACGAGTAATTTATGGGTAACAAAATGCTAAGAGCGGTGTTTCAGATCTGGGATTCACCCTTGAAATAGGACATTGAATGTTTCATAGATGATGGTGCTATTCACTTTAACTTGAAACTGTGAGAGAACTAAAGGCGAACCAGAGAAACAAGGTGAAGCGTCATTTTACCTACATGATTCTGAATCAGACAATAAAATATACAAAAAATCGATTTTTCTGATTCGCCCTTACTCTTCCATGGTCCTGATATCGTCCCTACCTTGTCAAATTATCGAATATGAAAATCGGAGCAAACTAGCGAAAGAACTTATTCGATACATTGACGAAGTAATACATGGTGGCAGCTTTTCTTTCTAAAAAAAGAAAAGTCATCAGTCCTATCCTGGCTAGAAGAGGGTGTTTTACCCATAGGTAACCCGTCCAAAAATTCTCAGTTAATTACAACGGACGTTAAAATTTAAATTAAATTATTTAAAGCCTTAAATGCTATTCTAAAGGGGTTAGAGTTCCGACAATTTGCGACAAGCCGTATCTTCCACAATTCAAGAGCAAAATCTCGAATCTGAAATACGAGATTTTTCATTTTTTCAGACATGGTAGGGACGATATGTTCTAAAAAAAAGAAAAAGTAAACGAAATTAAATAAAAATTAATTATTGATTCAGCTGTTCATTACAAATATAAAATACTAAAACTATTCATTATGATGACTAGATGAAGGGTATTAATTTATAATACCAACCAACCAAGGCGAGGAATGACCCTTCGAAGCTCAAAAAAAAATACTTTTATTATATCATCACAACGTTTCGGACTATTCGTCCATCTTCAGAAGATCCTTTTTTAACACTAGCTTGGTCAATAGTTTAACAGAATGCTTGTCTTCTTCTTTATTAATATCTCCTGCCAAATACTTTGTATTTTTTTTTTTTTTTTTGAGCTTTGAAGGGTTATTCCTCACCTTGGTTGGTATTATAAGTTAATACCCTTCACCTATTTATCATAATAATATACAAATGGAAGAGGAAAGGATCCATTTTAAAGGAATGGAAGGAGTATCGGCAGGAGATATTAATAAAGAAGAAAACAAGAATTCTGTTAAACTATTGACCAAGCTAGTGTTAAAAAGTCCGACTCGCAGGAACTGCATCATCTTAGCGCGGTTCCGTTCTTATCTCTAGACTCATTTAAAATAATTAAAATAGAAGCTGTTATTATTTTGGGTCCACATTTCTAGAAAGCATGAAGATTAGATAGTTAGCCGTCGAGGTGATAAGTAAAGATGGAATGGTTGGGATTCGGCTAAAGAAACCTCAGTACGATTTTTGTTAAAAAATCTATATTTAGGACGTTTCAGCTACTCATTGGTAGCCTTCGTCAGCATTGAAAGTGCCGAGAGGCAGAGGAGGACCAAAGTTGACAGTTCCATCTTTACTTTCAAGAAAGATCTTATTTACGATCTTACCTGGATAGGCCAACCCGCCCTAGGAACGACCCCGCTAGGCAGTTGAAAAGCTATATCACGGAAATCCATATCTCTAAGATTAAATTGTTTTTCTTATTTTTCTTAACCTGATTTATTATCAAATACATTATCCAACTATAAGCAGTTAAAAAATAACAAGGAATAAAACAGACAAAAAGAACAGTTCGAATAAGCAAAATCAATTACTTTAAAGTTTTAAGCACTTATTTCTCCGATTGACATCGTCTAATCAAAACTTTCATCAGAACCTTTTTTGTAGAGCATTTAGTAAGCATTCTAATGGTATTCTTCCGTTTCCCAAGATTCTCAACCTTTTTCGAGACATTAAGGAAGGTATACAAAGTTACCAAAACTTTTTATGTCTGTTAATAAAATATTTTATTCTAACCCTTCCTTAACTCCAAACGTAACCAAAATTTCAACATATTAGTTTTAATGAAAGTAGAACATGCAGAAAATGTTTCAACTGAATCCCATGATTCTAAGTACCCAAACCAAAAGCGGTATTCAAAAACTATTTTTCCAATTTTCTCGAAAACGGTTAAAGCTATCGCCTTGAAAATTGTTTCATTCGTTTTCCTAGCCCAAGAAGCCTATAAAACGAGTGCTTACAAGCTCATAAACTCAAAAACGTAAGCGTTACGATTTTTTTTGCGCGAATTTCGCCCCAAACGCCATCTTCCAGTGGACGGATTTTGCTGGTTAACGAACTTGACCTTTCAAATTGGACGACGGATTTTTGTACCAAATTTCATCAAAATCGGACCATTCGTCTTCTATTTAGAGAGCGAACAGACAAATATATATATATATATATATATATATATATATATACATATATATATATATATATATATATATATATATATATATACAAATTTCAACCACTATCATTTTCGGTCTCTAGGGGTTCTGAAACGCAAAATTTTCTAGTCGGCACTTCTGGATTGCGTCATGAGATCAACCTTGTAAGCGGGGTTCCTCCCTATGGGGGAGGGAGGAACCGCGCTAAAAAGGATCTCCTGAAGATGGATGAATAGTCCGAGACGTTGTGATGATATAATAAAAGTATTTTTTTTAGCTTTGAAGGGTTATTTCTCACCTTGGTTGGTATTATAAGTTAATACCCTTCGCCTATTCATCATAATAATATAGAAATGGAAGAGGAAAGCATCCATTTTAAAGGAGTGGAAGGAGTATTGGCAGGAGATATTAATAAAGAAGAAGACAAGCATTCTGTTAAACTATTGACCAAGCTAGTGTTAAAAAAGGTTCTCCTGAAGATGGACGAATAGTCCGAAACGTTGTGATGATATAATAAAAGTATTTTTTTTAGCTTTGAAGGGTTATTCCTCACCTTGGTTGGTATTAAAAACTATTCATGTTTATTTTGTATTTTAAATTGTATTTGGATAGCAAATTATACACTTCTGCGTTTCTGAAGAATGTGGTAGTAATGCAGCTCTTGCTTCATGAATTTTTCCTTTAAAAAGTCTGTTTTGTTTTATAATAAGCACAAAAAGATAAAAACAACTCAATATTTGCTTGCGATACACAAAGGGATACCTAAACTTGAAGATCTAGTTTTGTGTATATTGAAATCATACATACCAATGTGGTTTACTATCAAAACAAGTACACACTTTACAGACGGCCTAAAACTTGTTTATCAAGCAAAACAATCTATGAGGTATTTGCCAAAACTTTTACTTGATGTTGTCGACCCTGTGATTGATCCAGATGACAAGAAACACATATGAGAGCTTGGCCTTGGAAGAATCCTGAAGGCATGGCAGATAACTGAGAACAGTATAATGGACAGGTTCAACTAACACAACAGTAATTTATACAGAACTATGTTTTTTGTATTTTATAAACGTAACTTTATTGTTAAAAACTATTCTGTAACTTAAATATTTAAGCTTCATAAATATAGAGCAAGTGGAAATGTACCATGCCCGTTATAACTGTTATTGCCCATCATGTCATAGGCCTAATTATCTTTTTTGAGGTCCAGTTTTTCCGCAGCATTGGCCTCATTCTGCGGCCAAAATTTGTGAAATTATTTACACCATCATAAAACACAATGTTTTAGATTCAAAAATAGAAACACTGAAACTATGACGTTAAAAAAAAGTATATTAAAGATACATAAAATAACTCTTAAAAATGTGAAATTTTCAATATTTGGGCAAATTTTGAGCCCTATGCACGACTGAAAGATATTGTTTGTTTGTTTTGATAATATGGGGCGAAAAAACTCACGGTCGTCAGCGCCCTACTATGTTATTGTAACGCACAACCACTCATCCCATGTTCCTGGTGAAGGGCGTGCTTTCCATAGGGAGTCGGGATTTTTTTTTTTTTTTTTAATTAATATAAATATCTTTTAAACATACTCTTTTCTTTATTTCTTTTTTCTCCCCTTCTTTTTTTTTTTTTTTTATTAAATTAGATATTTTACTATGTATATATTTTTCGGCATATTCTACTATTTAGGGGATTTTTTTTTCTTTTTTTTTTTTTTTTCTTTTTCCTTTCTCTTTCTTTTTTTTCCCCCTGACACACCGACACTCCCTGATATAGCTATTGTCAAAGTGCAGACTTATACAATTTTATCTAAGAAATACAGATATCAGGTTCTAAAAGCACCAAGAGTTACTCACAAATTAAAGAAATTAAACATATACATACACACATGTCAATGTATTAAAAGAATAACAATATTTAGATAAAATTAAAACCTCATAGTTTCTAAGGTTTAAAATAAAAAAAAAAAATAAAATATATATATATATATATATATATATATATATATATATATATATATATAAATATAATTAAAACTGGTGGGGTCTCCCGTGGTCTAATGGTTAGCGCCTTGGATTCATAAGCGGGAGATGGTGGGTTCGATTCCCAACCTCCGGCAGGAATTTTATCATCCCACGGCTCGCTGGTAAAATTCCTCGCTGCACCCTGGATGTCGGCGCTAATGACCTAGATGTAGATACGCCGTAAAAAAAAAAAAAAAAAAAAAAAAAAAAAAAAAAAAAAAAAAAAAAATTAAAACTGGTATCACAAATTATCACAGATTGCCAACTTAAGGAAAAACTAAATAAATTTATTAAACATGTAAGAAACATTCTACTTAACAACAATTAAATACAAGTACTAGACTGAAAAAGAGCAACAACTAAGGAACCTAAATAGAGGGCAACATTATTTTCATATAAATCTATTAAGCCCAGTTATTTTTAAAAATTTTATTATTTTGTCAACCTCAGCCTGTTTGTTTCCGAGAGCCTCTGCTATCTTTCTTGATATCCCGAGCTGCCGAAACAGTTTTGTGTACTTCCGGCAATCTTCAATAATGTGTTGAACGGTGAGGAGTTTTCGACAAGTAAGGCATCGGGGTGGAGTTTTCCTCGACATAAGGTACGAGTGCGTAAGGCGGGTGTGTCCAAGTCGAAGTCGCGCCAACATTACTTCCTCTCCTCGGCAGGATCTGGAGGATGTCTCCCAAGGCTGGCAGTCAGTTTTCACCAAACTCAGCTTATTAACGGCTCTTGCCTCATTCCACATTTCTTGCCAACGATGTTTGATGGTGTGCAGCAGCGGTGTTGCAAGCTCACTTACCGTCAGAGAAGTGGGTGTAATAGACGGTAAATCGTGAGCGGAGGACGCTGCTTTGTCTGCCATCTCATTATCTTTTACACCCCTGTGTCCTGGAGTCCAGACGAGGTGAACAGTCTTCCCTAGTCCATGAAGCATGGTGGAGTACTCGAACAACTTTATAATACTTGGGTTATCACTGTACATATCATGGATGTTAAGCAGCGCGCTTTTAGAGTCAGTACAGATCACAATGTTGGTCTCGGGTACTGTCATAGCGTGATACAGTGCTGCTGACAGGCCAAACAGCTCTGCTGAATAAATGTTACTAGCGGAGTGTAATTTGTACTGATATGCTGTTCCCTGATCTGTGTAAGCACATGCACATGAGACTCCGGTGTGAGACCCATCAGTGAAGATAAATCTCTTGTTATCGAATGTATCCAGCAGCTCGTGAAGTCGACAATACAATTCAATGCCACTGGCGTCGTCTTTCCGCAGAGCTAGAAAGTGACAGAGAGGTTTTTTATAATTCCACGGAGGCATGAGTGCATCTTGCCAAAAAATGGTGAACTTTTCGAGTTCATTTATCAGAGACTTCACCCGGAGTGCTAAAGGCAAAGAAGCAGAAGGGTGACTATTAAACAACCCAGAATATTTTGGTTGAAATATGTAGGGGTAGCATGGATGATCAGGTGAGGTATATATTTTCGATATATATTTGGCGGCAAGACGATGCCTCCTAAATATTAGGGGAGGAATTCCAGCCTCCCCTAAGATATTAACTGTTCTAAACCAAATTAAAACACAATGTTTTTAGGCTCTATTCAAAGACATTAAAAACTATTATATTACGAAATCATCAAATTCAAAAAATAGTAGCAAAAAGGAAGATTTTTCATATTTTGTCAAATTTCAAAGCCTATGCGCAAACGGAAGATGTCAACCGATTTTGATCATTTTTGTTTCCTTTTATTTCTCTATATAATTCGCAACTTTTCCGCACTATAACAACTTCGAAATAAAAAAAAATTAGTTTTTTCGGCCCACCCTATTGGGCATCCTAGGGATAATGCCCACAGTCCTGGAATTGGAGCTGTGTGTTTTCAAGAAATGAGTTCTAGCGAGAGGACGGTGTCTATTGAGGCAGAAGGAGGAATGGTTTCGAAGCTATTTATAGAATAGACAATCCGCAGATTTTAGTAAATTCGCATTTTCAACTCAGCGGATGATCAAGCTGTTCAGTTAATTGGATAAAAGCTGTGATAATCGTCAACGACCTTGTAACCTGAAATCATCTGACCAAATTGATCTCTAAGAACTTGGCGTTCCTTTAGTGAGAGTACAATAAGTACAAGCTGTAAATTGATTATCGCTATTAATCATATGCAATTATATTAACCTCTGAGTCATTCCATTTCAAATCAACCCAAAAAAATAAGATTTGACACCCATGAACTCAGATTTTAATGAAACTTGGCATGATTGTTCCTTTCATGGATATATAAAACAGTTTTGCTCTATCTCAAATGGTTTATGTTTTACGCCCTGCTAAAGTTTTTAAAATTTGTCGGGTTTCATTGATTGGAGAAAGAAAGTGCAATTTGTTTTTGCATAGAAAATAAATAATACCTTCTTTATTTATCAATCAATATTGATGAAAGTTATTATTACAATACTTCAATAGATAAGGAAGCCAGAAAAAAAATAATATAACCGTATAGTAAGTACAAATGGTCTGAAAAAAAATACTAAAGTGTTAAAATAGAAATTTTTTTAATGAAATATGGCGTTCCAAACAAAATGGAATATCATCAAAAGGGAAAATTATAATCTCAAAAGTATTTTTGTACTATTATTCTATAAGATATGCACTATCATATGAAAAAATAAAATAGATGGGCTTTTCACTCTTTCATTGTTTTTTCGCCAAAGACAAAAAATGGTTCTATTAAAATTTTAGTTGGCATTATATTATTTTTCCCCCCTCTTAAATGCAGCGATTTTATTTTAAATACCTTAAAGAAATAACGAATGTTACCTAAAACAGAATTTTGGACAAAAAAAAAATAATAAAATAAACATTTGAATAACCAAGTGCATGTTTATAAATCTGTTGGGGCATACCCCGTGGCCTAATAGCCACTTTCGTGACAACGGGGCCGGCATGCCCCTTGGCCTAATAGCCACTTTCGTGACAAAGGGGCCGGCATGTCCCGTTGCCTAATAGGCACTTTCATGACTAAGGGGCCGGCATACCCCGTGGCCTAATAGCCACATTCGTGACAACGGGGCCGGCATGCCCCTTGGCCTAATAGCCACTTTCGTGACAAAGGGGCCGGCATGTCCCTTGGCCACTATTAGACCCAGGTTATTTCTACGCTTTTGGACTGAAAGGCACCGCTGCAGTCGCTTTTTACGATATCTAGCGTTATATAAGCTCTAGTCACTTTTGTATCTGCTAGTGTTCTTTAAAAATACATTTTGGGCCTCTTGAATGGGGGTCTCTCCCTTACCGTAATTCGGGTCCCTGTAAAGGACTGTATTTGTGTTATACCAGTTGATGATTACTTAGAGATCATATCCTTTAGATATTATAATCAAATTCTGGTAGACTTTTCATTCATCAATTTTAAAAAATGATATGATAAATATCCTTTTTTTCAGGATATTAGATTTACAGAGGGAAAGATTCTTTGAAAATGCAGCAGCAAAGTACTGGAATACTACTACTAAGGCAAGGTGTGACAGCGCCGATGAAAATGAAGGAATCACTTTGGAAAGTTTAGGTAACTTTTACCAAACCCTTCATTATTATTTAAATTTTAACGTCCATTATTATTAACTAACAATTTTGGGACGGGTTATTTATTGGTTACCACCCTTTTCTAGCCGGGTTAGGGCCGATCCCTTTTATTTTTTCTAAAGAAAAGCCACCACACCATAGTGGGAATCGATCCCATAGCCTTTGGCACAGAAGTGCTCACGCCTTAACACTCACGGCCACCGGGCCTCCAAAAAAAGAGTATAAAGTACCTATATTTTTAATGATTATAGATATAATCTAAATTCCAACAAATTGCAAGATAAATCATCATTAAAATTTAATTAATTCTTCAAAATAAAGGAAATGTTCTTTGTTTAAAAATTGATTTTTGTTTGTTAACTGAAATATATTTGTTGATACAAAACAAAAAATAAACATTAGTAGCTTTAATTCATTCCTTTAAACTTTTTCATCTTAACTATTTCAATAACAATTACTTTAAAAAGTTCATTTTTCAATTTGAAATATAAAAGTTAAAAAAAAAAAGTTTAAACCCAAAAAGTTATTTTTGAACTTTTACTTTTTAACACGTTCGCTGCCGGTTTTATTAGAGGACACTAGCGATCCTACCCGCTTACAAGTATCCCTTCGGAAGGACACTCTTCCATTACTTTTCCCTTTAGATTCAAAAGGCTAGTAAATGGAGGGGATTCTCTTTACAGCTCCAGGTAAAGACAGTTGCCTTCAGTATTTTTTTTTAAGGCGCTTCAACATCTAGGCCATTAGCGCCGCCTTCAGTATTGTTTGGTCTTTTCAACTGTGTTTTCCGTTTTCAAATCGGCTGACTGGAAGAATTTTTATGATTTTTTTATTAAAAAAAAATGTCTACATGAAGAATTCAAACCAAAAATGCACCCGATACTGAGGTATTCCTAAACATTGACAGCGGTGGCAAAAGTGTTAAAAATTAAAATAACGGTAAAAGTTTTTTAAAAATAAAAGTTAACAATTATTTTCGACCTCTGAGCCTCAATAAATGCTATTTTAAAGTGGCAAATATACTGGGTGCTTCAAAAAAATGTATACACACTTTGAACTATCGTAGTTTTCCCACTCTACAAGGCTAATGTTATATTTCTTCGCCAGGTGGCAGCATAATCGTCTCTCTATGTTATATTGTCAGTTGGAAGATGTAATATCAACATGGCGGACGTACGTTTGAGTTTTGAACAACGTAAGCAGGTTATTAAGTGGTACTGTATGAAGCCCAATTCAAACTTAATGGAACTGTCAATAGGCACAATTGTTGTGCACATTACAATTGAAAAAGCTGTAAATTTGCCTGGTGTAAATGTGTGGTGCGGTTTGTCTTCAAGGGGACTCATTGGACCTTTTCGATTTGAAGGCACAGTAACTGGTATTAATTACCTAACAATGCTTGCTGATTCCATATTTCCTGCCGTTCGTGCATTATACGGTAATGATATGTTTTATTTTCAACAAGATGGTGCCCCGCCGCACTATCACAGGGACGTACGAGCTTACCTGGATCAAAATTTGCCGGGCCAGTGGATAGGACGCAGGGGGCCAATCGAGTTTCCAGCACGCTCCACAGACCTTACACCACTGGATTTCTTCTTATGGGGCACAGTAAAAAATGAGGTGTACAAACGTAAACCACGTAACCTAGACACTCTTTGGAATGAGATTCAAGCCGTGTGTAGAGAAATCTCATTGGACGTTTTGATACGATGTACAGAATCAGTGGTGACTCGTACTCAGAATTGTATTGATGCTGCAGGTCACCAATTTGAACAGTATTAACATTTCTTATTTATGTTTCATTTACATTGGACTTTCAGCTTTCTAATTTCCTGAAATTTAACTTTCTGGAACGGTAAATAAATTTTCTATGGAAGTTCAAAGTGTGTATAAATTTTTTTTGAAGCACCCTGTATATACATACATATATATATATATTAACAAATGTTTTAATTTTTATATTACTTCCTATCCCTTGAACATTTTTATTTAAATCAGTGATCATTATAACTGTGCATGGGGATGCTTCTTGTGATAAAAATTAAACACATTAAATGAATAAACGTTTAGGGTACTTACGTATTAGCGTCAAAGCAGGTTAAAGAGGCGTGTCTCGTTCAGAGATCTGGATCATGGATAACGCATTTCTATTGGTCAATCACTATCAGAGATATCATCTATTGTGTTTATAGTAGCCATCTTGTCCCCTTTGTCTTTTTAATGCAATTCATTTGTGCTTTATTTACCCACGCAATTGTTATTGTTTTTTTTTTGTTACGCGATTTCAGTTTCTTGCGAGATAGCGACATCAGAATAGCTAGGATGAAAGCTACTTTTTCGAAGCGATGCCAATTTGTTTATCAGTCCATTATACAGCGAAAAACCATCCTTGATCTATATTATCAACGAGTTGGATTGACTAGAGTTTAGATATAATCTTGAGCGAGCGTAGCGAGCGGAAACGCATAGCAATTATGCTATTAATATAAGTGCTACGCGTTTTCCCTAGCTAAAGGTTATATCAAAACTCTAGTTAACCTAAATCGTTGATAATCCCGTCGCCATATTGGCGAAATCTGATTTGGCTCCTTGATCCAGATCTCTGACACGGTGTAGATCCAGTTCTCTGTGATCCGGCTCTTTAACCTGCTTTGACGCTAATACGTAAGTACCACGTTTAGTTATAGCAAATTTCAGAATGACAATTTTTCATTTTTCTTTTGTCTAGGTGGAGTATTTATTGCTACGCTTGTAGGACTCTTTCTTGCTATGTTGACTCTTGGAGTCGAAGTATGGTACTACAAGAAAAAGGTCAAGGGAAAGGTAAACAATAAAGAGGCTATAAAAGACCTTAATATTATCAGAGATGAAATTTTCACGAGCAAAGAGTTTAGCCACCATAACATACTAAATAAGAAGACCTCCTTGCTTCAAACAAAACCGAAAGTAAATCAAATAAAAGTTTTTCCTAGGGGTCAACTGTATTAATATTTTTAGAATATTGCTATCTTGTAAGTTAATGATCCTTTTAATAAACTGAAAGTTAAAATTTGTTTTATTATATTTGCCTCAGTCATTCATTAATTTCATATGCGAAGGGAACAAATATTTCATCAATATTAATGCTTCCCTCTAAATGAATATTGAAAAGATGTCACACCACCTTTTAAATATTCAGATTGAGCGTTAATAACTGGGTAAGTGCTTACTTCCTGCATTTGACAGATTTTATACGTCTTGTTAGTTGTAGCATATAATTATATGCTATATAATAACACACGGTAAATGTCAAGGAGCGTGGTCTCCACGCCGATTCTTTTGAAACTTTGCACTATAACGTATTTTGATGCACTAAACACGAATCCGTTAAAAAAAAAAGGTCGCTTTTCACTAGGAAAGAAGTTATGAAACACTAAAGTTCACTGTTATGGAGGTTATAAAAGACGGGTTAACGGCGAATTTGTAAACACGCGCATGCGCAATAGTCCTTAATGACGAAGTGTAATTGAAATTTAGACTCACCTTGTGGTAGCTGACTTGGTCGTAAATTGTCGCTTTTGGGCATATTCGCTGTGCGTTTCCGCTCGCTCAAGAAAACATCAAAACCCCTAGTCAATCCAACTCGCAGAAATGAAAAGAATTCTATGGCCCAAAAGTCGTCCAAGGCAGTCTTCCCTAACCTTCATAACAGTGAACTTAAATGTTTCATAACTTCTTTCCTAGTGAAAAGCGACCTTTTTTTTTAACGGATTCGTGTTTAGTGCATCAAAATACGTAATAGTGCAAAGTTTCAAAAGAATCGGCGTGGAGACCACGCTCCTTGACATTTACCTAACACACTTTTAATCTTGGATATATGTTATGAATCTAAAATTGTTCATTCCCAAGGATGCTGAAAAATTTCTCAGTGAATATTTCTGTTTGACACACAGGAGACTCCAATAATTAGGTGGAGAGGTACGCTTGACACTTTCAACAGCTTAACATGCTCAGTGCTCATGACACACCTGGCACGCCCAAACCATATTGTCTAAGGAAGTAGCGGGTACTGGGGTCAGATATCTTAATTTAGGCCGGAATTGAAACGAAGAGATGACATTGACATTATGGTCACGTCGGAGCGGTCCCTAAAAGAGGCATTCCTTACTCTTGAGACAAAATCAAAGCTTCTTCGCCTAGTTGTCAATGAAGAGAAGACCAAGTAATTAAGACTTGGAGGTATTGGAGCAGGGACCAGAAAGTTTTACGTTGGGCCGTATAGGTTTGAGAGGGTCTACAGCTTTCTATACCTGGGAACTGAGGTTAACGCAGTGAATGACACCACCCAGGAGATCAACAGGAGAATTGCGGCATCAAACCGATGCTTCTTTGGGCTCTCCAGACCCTTGGTGTATAAAGGAAATAATTTCACATTATAATAATATCTAATTCTTAGGGGCAATAATAATTTTTATACAATTTATTGTGCGTCGACTACAATGGCCTTTAGCACAAGGCAATAATAATTATTTTAATTATGGAACTTTTATATATTACAGGGTTATTAATTTAACACTTCAACAAGTTTTTGAAATAACTTTGTATTTACATATCAACTACTTGATTGTAACTCGTACAAATGTTAGTTTAATATGTACAGCTATGCTTTGCCAAGCAGATATGGTTTAACACATAAAAAAAGGCATTGTCAAAATAAATGGGGAAGTATACTACAAGGAGAAAGATCATATTTACAAGTATACCTTACGTCAAAACCCTTTGCGTATTAAAGCTCTTAATTACCAATGATATTTTTATTTAATTTTTTTTTTCATAAAAGATGTATGCCAAATAAAGGCATTTTAATTAATTAGAATGAATAATAATTCAATTTTTTTTTCTTCTTTTTTATACAGACTTTTGAGCATACATAGTTTTCTGTCAAAATTAATACAAACAATATAGAAAAAATACTTATTTTATGTTTGAGACCTTATATCTCATTTATTGATAAAATTAAAGTAATAAATTCAATAGAATATCACAATTTGAAAATCAGTACACCACATTAAAGGCATGTTATTCTAATTTTAATTATAAATTGTTGTCGAATAGAAAGATATGTTAAAATTAAACTGGTAAAGAGCTCTTTACTAAAATTATTTCTGACAAATCACTAATTAAGAACAATTTTAAGTTATTGGGGATGATAAAATATTAAATCACATATTATAAGGTGAGCCAAGTCCACAATTTTTACCTGAATAACCTCACAAAAGAGAACTTACATGTATTGTGTTAATTTGTTTGAGAGAAGCTCGTTTGTACCAATCTTAATGCAACAAGTAACTAAAAATGTTCTAAGTGCTATTTGTATGTTTATAAACTTAAATAATTACTATAAACATAAATAATTTTATTTAATTTCTACAGTTATCGTTCCATTTTTATTACCCCCAATAGTAAAACAAGCTTTCTTTTCTTCCTCTTTAAACTGAAAAGAAAAAAAATAGGAATAACTCTTTTTTTTTTTCTTTTTTTTGTCGTTAGGATTGAACGTAATTATTTAATCATAATAAAATCAAATAAAAGCTTATCATGAAGTTCAAATGATGATATTCAACTAATATTCTTTACTTTTACAGTATACCATGCTCGTTTCATCCAAGTTTCATCACACACTAACGATATGTTTAATTTATTTTTTCCAGTATTCAAATAAATAAAATTTTACAACCCAAATGAAAATAACATCATAAATGTTCTGTAATTTGAACAGCTCTTTTTTTATCAAAGAGCATTTCCTTTCTCTTCATCAATACTTAACAATATCGTGCTCAAATTAAAACCACATATTTTATGACTCCCAATAATGGATTAATATGAAAAGTTATTTTCTGATAAACGTTTATTCAATGGCAACCTCCCCCTCCTATCAGAATTTAAAAAAATTACATGTGAATTAGAACAAAAATTAATAGGTTTTGGTGATTTACTAGGGTTTTGTGAAATAAAAAATTTTGTATTTTCAATAACAGTGACAATTACAAAAATGAAAACACTTTATTATCATAAAACTATTTAGTTAAGAAAAAAAAATTATCTTAAAACTTATTTCTCAAAAAAAGTTTATTTTAACACCTGGTGTGTATAAAGGCACCAGGGACATTTCAGTGAAGTATGTTGGCAGCAGTGAGCATCTAGAATCTATAGCCTGTTCAGATAGTCGGAAAAGTTCAATTCCGCATGCGCAAAATTTTGAGGGAAATATTCCACCATTTGCAAACTGCCATTTCAAGGAACAACATGATACGTGAAACATTATAAGAACTGATGTCTCATTTGAGACTAAGAAAGGCTTTGAGAGGTCAGACAAAGGAAATAGTGCCTAATATTTATCAATACTGAGCCAAAGATAAGACTAAAAAAGTTTTTAACCTCCTAGTGATAAGGTTATCAAAGAAAGAAAGTTGTAAAACAAATCATGGACAGTAATAAGGACGGTAAATGCAAAATTAGCTTAGAATTAATTGAAAAACACTTCAGAAGCATTTTTTCAATTGAAAACAAGAATGTGTTGGATTTCTACGCTAATAGTACCGACGATATTGACGCCGACTTTAATGCTGAAATCACGACAGAAGAGGTGATTCGTGCCATGAAGAGTATTCGGATTGACACAGCCCCCGGACCTGATGGTATTCTTCTCAAAGTAATTAAAGAGACCAAATGCTATAGGATTATAAGCTTAATAGGAACCTACATGTTGAAATGGTCCTATGTCCCAGAAGCCTTCTCCACAGGTAAAACAATATTGATATTTAAAGGTGGTGATGAGAACTGCCTGAGCAACTGGCGGCCAATAACTATTTTTTCAGTGATTCGTCGCATTCTGGAAAGAGCTGTAAACAACAAGCTAAAAAATATGATTTCCCTCTCACCAAATCAAAGAGGATTTGTCCCAGGTCCAGGCTGTTTCATCAACTCCTCGATATTAAATGGCTGTCTGCAAGATGCAAAAAAGAAGAAAAAGGATTGCTGCGTTCTGTTCCTCGACATTGCAAAGGCCTTCGATAATATAGGTCATTCTCACATAATAAAATCATTGAATGAATTTCCTATCCCTCACAAACTGAAAACTCTTGTTCAAAATTTGTTGATAAATAACAAAACTCAAGTTTTTGTAGACGGCAACAAGAAAACAAGTCCAATATTTTTCAGTAGAGGTGTCCCTCAAGGCTGCCCTTTGTCGCCCCTTGAATTCAATGTAGGAATCAACGGTCTCCTCCGAGAATTACAAAAACAAGAAATCCATGAGGAATACGGATATAGATTAGTTGAAGGTATGGATCCATTAACATCCCTTGCCTTTGCCGATGACCTATTATTAATATCAAATGGAATTGAACAGGCAAAGTCTTTGTTAAACCTATTTCTTTCCTTTCTATGTAGGACTGGCCTATCGTTAAACACCGACAAATGTAAAGCGATCGTAATTGAAAAGGGTGAACTAAAAGAAAGATTAGCAATTCAATGCATTGACAGGACAGTTATTAGAGGAATCTCAGGAGAAGAAACCATCAAATATTTAGGGATCAATTTCAAAGAGGAAATAAAATTTGACGAAAAAAACACTATACTGTGCCTCAAAACCCAAATAGAAAATTTGACATCTTCTCCACTCCTAAAGACCAACCAAAAAATGAACATAATGAATCAATATATCTGGCCTAGCCTGATCTACCCCTTACAGTGTGCTCCTATAAAGGACATAACCCTTTCCTTTCTTGAAAATGTAGACAAAATTCTACGAAGTGCAGTAAAGGAGATATTGGCACTGCCCATGGATTGCCCAGACGCAATGTTATATGCACCCAGAAATGTTCGCGGTCTAGGTCTTATCAAGGCGAAATGGGAAGCATACCTCCAACATATAAACATCGCAAATAAACTTCTAGAAGATGGCAATGAATATGTCTTGAAAACTAGAAAGCTGGAAGAGGAAAAGGAAGAATGTTTCAATAAACTAGACAAAGAAGGGGATGAAGTCAGCAAACTTTGAAGGAAATTAAGGGAAGACTCTTTTCATAAATGGTGTCAGCTTCCGTCAAAGGGTAAGGGCGTGATTCTCTTCTCTCAATAAAAAAAAAGTAATTCCTGGATGTCGACGAAAATAGGAATGTCTTGCAGAGAATGGAGCACAGCCATCAAGCTGAATGGCAACTCAATTCCAGTTCGAACGATTCCTGGCAGAAGCTCAGGATTCCGTTGCAGAGCCTGCAACGAGCCTGAAACTCCCCCCCACGTCCTGGGCGTCTGTCAGAAATCAGAACTTCTAAGAATAAATCGACATCATAAGGTGCGAACCTATGTTGCTGATTTATTCAGGAAGAAAACTGGATTTGAGGTGTATGAAGAAGTGAGCTGCATAGCCGAAGATGATTCCACAAGAAGGGCAGACATTGTGGTCATAGATCGCCAGGCATCCACCGGAATTATTTTAGATCCAACAATAAGATTTGAGATAGATGAGAATCAGCCCTTATCAGTTGACAAGGAAAAGAAGTCCATTTATGAAAAGTGTATTCCTTATTTCCTTAGAAGTTATAATATAAAAAAATATGGAGGTAATTGGTCTTCTGTTTGGTGCAAGAGGTTCCATACCTTCGTTTATCCAAAAAGTCTTTAAAAGATGGGATTTAAAATGCGACTATGAATCTCTCGGACGTTCCATCTTGAAGGATTCCATAAGGATCGTCAACAATCACTTATATGGCTGAAGAAAAGAAACAAGAATTGGCATATGAAAATCGAAGAAAATAAGAATTACATCCGGGGGAAAAAAAAACAAAACAATAAAACAAATTAAATATCATGAAACCAATTGATGACTTATACATAGGCCGGTTGCTTATTATCATTCCAAAGAGAATAAATTGTATGCAAAAAAAAAAAAAAAAAAAAAAAAAAAAAAAAAAAAAAAAAAAAAAAAAAAAAAAAAAAAAAAAAAAAAAAATTGTCTTTGGAATGATAAGAAAGCTGTCGCCGTATATGGTCAGCCATCAGTTGTTCATGACTGTTTTTCTCTCAGAGAGAATTTTTACCGCCAATTTCTTGCCTGTAGAATATAGGCCTCACCCTTTTCCCTCTATAGCTATAGACTATAGCTTAAATTATTTTATACTTTAGCTTTGGCTAATTATTGATAATTATTAAACATTATCTCCCTTGCCTGACCTCTCAAAGCCTTCCCTGGTCCTAAACGAGACATAATCAGTTTTTATTGAGTTTAAAGTAGTGTGTTGTTCATTGTAATGGGAATGCAAATGGCGGAACCGTCGGGAATATTTCCCTCAGAATTTCACGCATGTGGGATTAGAACTAATACATCTAACGGAACGGGATACAGATACTTCAACATACTTCGCTGAAATTTCCCTCATGTCTGTCAGATACTTTAAACACTCCAGGGTTTAATGAAGCTGTTCTAAGGTCAGTACAACCATTAATTTTTAAAGAAAAAAATATGACAAATACAGGGTTTAGTTATTAATTTATTTATTCTGTGCTATTGAATCATGTAAAAAATCCCAAAAAAATGTTCACACTCAGAAGCCCAATTATTTAGAATGACTTCTGTTTTCTCTCCGTCTCTCTCTTTTTTTCTTTCCCCTCTTTCCCTTTCTGTCTCCATCTCTCATAAACACAAACTGATCCCTTTGCCTGTTACATTCTTCAAATGAAAATGGATGAGTTCTAAACATTTTTTCATAAAGAAGTAATCCCCATTTATAAATAAAATATATAAATTATTCTCACTCTCAAAATGTATAAAAGCTTAACTTTCGATCGTATTTAAATAGGTTCTCAATACTTTTGCATAAAAGACTGTCAGATACATTACAAATTATGGTATCAGTATGCGGATATATATTCTATGTTCAAAATAATTCATTTATAAATAATCAAAATAAAACTTTCGTGCAATTTAATAATAGCCTATTTTATAATTTATATAGCCAAAATTTTATATTGTCTCCTTTCATAAATGATACAGTTTTTGGTAATGATGATACACTATAAACGAATATGACTAAAATTGAATTAATCCGTTATTTTTAAGCACCTAAAGCATGAGACATGGCTGTTATACATACATATATATTATATACAATACTTTATATAATATATACATATATATTTATACATTATATATAAGTATATATTATAAGTAGAGTGATGGGAAGAAGCCTGATGGGAGATATAAAAGTTTAAAAAATCTACATTCCTTAAACCTAGAAGATTTCATATCTTATATGAATATATACATATAGATATTATATGTATACACATATACACTGATTTACTTGATAAGCTAACTTTTTCTTTTACGATTCCTGATATAAAAGGCTTTTCTGATACCTCTTAATTGGTCGTGTGCAATTCACATATAACAAATGATACTAGGTTGCATGTATTATAATATAGAATCTATTTACTTAATAAGAAACAAATAATAAAAAAATGGGATGGAATTGATTAACAATATTGAATTTTACAGACATTGAATCATATATATTGAGGCTCCGAGTAAAAAACCCGATGTGACCTTTGAGAAATTTTAAAAATTAGAATCAACGACAAAATAATGCTTCTTCAGATTTTTGTTTGAAAAACCCTTGAAAAATGGTATACCTGCCTATCGAATTATTTACTTTTCCTGGAGTTCATGGGTCACAATTTGGCTTTGAATGACAATAATTATGACTTTGAGTAGACAAAAAAATTTTAACGAAAAGGTGAACAGGTTTTTTCCACCGAGCCAGATTATTCTAAGTACAATAATTCTTTCTTGATACCACATAATGCCTGAATATGGGAAAAATGATTGCATTCTAAAGAATCACTAGTCCACTGGCAACCTTAAGTTTGAAAAAAGAAAATGAAAAGGCTTTTTAGCATCACAGTTTAAAGGACGCAAGTGGAAGGAATCTTTTGATACGCAATTATTGTATAATATTTCTTATAGAGTAAAACCTCGTTAACCCAGACCTATTTAACTTGTATCAGTTTTGAAAACGTAAATATGTTGTTCAGTGTCGTAGACTTGTTTTACGGTAGATAAATTGCTATTCTCATAGGTAAATTACGCGAGTTTTCCTAGCCTGCTTTGTTTGCTCATTGACCCGGATTTAGACTAAACGTAAAAACATTGTTGTGACTATGGAAAAAAGGGTGAAAGCATTGACAAGAATTGATGAGGGAGAATCGTTAAAGAACATTGTTGCTGAGTTTGGAGTAGGAACATCGACCGTATCTGATTGGAAAAAGAACAGAAAACGCATTGAAGGCTTTAGTTTCAAGATGATTGCTACTAACAGTTTATGGTGGTTATGACCCAAGCAGAAGCAGTAGCAAACATTGAAAAATTTATTCGAGAGTCAAGCCGAAACAATTCCAAATGAACTGAATGAGATCGCGCTGCTCGTAAGCGATACACTAAACTGAGAAGGCTGAAGCTCACTGCCTTTTACTACAGACTAGTTTGTAGCTATATTGATCACAGTTCAAATACATAGGCAGTACAGTGTATGTGTTGAAAGACTGTCGATAATAATTTTTGGAGGGGGTCTCCCCGTGTTCTAGTGGCTAACACCTTAGATTCTCGTGTAGGAGATGATGGGTTCGATTCCCACTGACAGCAGGAATTTTCTCATCTCACGGCTTGTTGAGAAAGTTCCTGGCTGCACACTGGATGTCGGCACTCATGGCCCAGATGTCGATGTAAAAAAAAAAAAAAAAATCTGGACTCCATTAAAAATATTTCAGTGATTAATATATTTTTTTTTGTTTTGTTTTTTCGTTTTTCTGTAATTCCCTGGATAACCTGGATTTTCCTTAACTCGGATCGGCCCTGGTCCCAGTTGATCCGGGTAAACGAGTTTTTACTGTATATTGAGAGCAATTTTGCTCGAACCCAATAAATATGAAATATTTATTGTTTCTTATAAAAATCACTTGTATTATCTTTTAAAAAATAATTTGGATTATAGCAATGCATCTATAAATTATTAGATGGAAATAGATTATAGAATTAAGTATTGAAATAGTTATTAATAGAGAAAAAAAATACTATTAATTGAGAGAATAAACACAATTTTAAAGAGTTGTATCAAAATTTTTTAGCAACACTCTTTTCATGTTTGACATTTTTTTTTTTTAACTTTTTAAATTTTTCTTTTACTGTTATCTAATGCTTAGTATGAAATTTTTTGATGGATTTTGAAGCTCCTAAAGGTTAATGAATATCTAAACTGGAATAAATAATCATGCATGATTAGCATGCTTTTATATTCTTATATTCAGGCAGATATAGTCATCTTAAAATATTAATTAAACAAAAAAATTAACTAAAAATTATGTAAAAATTACACAATACAAAATGCACAACAAAGCTTCATTTTGAGGATATAGATAATACACATTAGTAACTCTTGTTGCATGTGATTACTATGAAATATAATCTCACTTATATTACACTTTAATAATAATTCAATATATTAAAAAACTAAATAACACAGGGACCTACATTTAACCTTATTTATATAATAATATAATTTTATTTATGTAAAAAAAGGTTAGACATTTTATCCATAACAATGGAGTCTATTCCAGTAAATACTAATACAAAATATATATGTAACAATAAGAACATAAATAACATTATACATATCACATTAGTTTCTTTTGTTATTTACATTTTGTTTTTTATTTGTTTTTTTTATAATTTTTTATTTTTTTGTATTTTTATTATTTTTTAGCAATCTTAGTTTCAGGTGACAATCATTTTTATATGTGACTAATCACATATCTCAGAGTCATAGAATCTGAATAGTTGGGAAGAATCGTTTTATTTTATTTCAATTATATTTATAAAACCTAAGAATCATGAAAATAGAACCCTACAGGTGAACGTTTTTTTTTTCTTTGTAATTATTATTGGTAATTATTATTTTAGTTAAAAGTATTAACATCATAGATTGTGAGTGGTGGAGTTGGGTAAGCATTTTTTTTATATATTTTTTTTTTTTGTTTAATTCTGTGATAAGGAAACATTCACCTCTACAAAATGAAGTTGCACCGCACAAGAACATTTAATTTATTGTTTCTCAAGATGTATGCTTTCAATGAAAAGTGAATTTTGGCAATCTATTTATTACAATGAAGCTTCCATATTTAACTTGTGTTTATAGTCATCACGTGAGTGCACGAGTGTATGTAAACACATATTGTGTGTATACATAATTATAACGTGTGTGTGTATGTATATATATATATATATATATATATATATATATATATATATATATATATATATATGCTTACACATTTATATTATAATTCATACACACACACACATTTATGCTTATAATAAACACACACACAAGCACTCATATACATACACACATAATTTGAGTAAATAGTCTTTTGGGAAGATAATAAATTAACTATAAAAAAATGTCTTAGTGACAATTTGACGGATCACATCACTTGAATCCTTATTTTTTCACAGAGATACACTTCAGTTTCCTCCTGGTGACTCACTGAAAACAGAAATCATAACGTTTAATTTTAGTCAATATTACGGAAATAAAAATCATATTAATTTCATTTTTCACTTAGAAAACATTTCCATGATATAATTTTTATACAGAATTTATTTCATCAATAGTCAACACCATACAAGCAGCTTCCAAATAATGAGTCATTAGGTTATTTAAATCATTTTTCCTTCTAATGGTGTGAGATGTGCATTATTGCCATCATCAAACCAAAAAAATCCGACTCACAGGAACTGCATCATCTTACAGAGGTTCTCTTCTTATACCTAGTGCCATTAGTAAAGGAATAGGAGCAGTTATTGGTGGGGTTTGATCTTTCGTTAAAAATATAAAATAAAGGCTTTCTTTTCTCTCAAAGAGAGAAAAGAAAGCCTAAAGGAAATTGACAGTATCCTAAGCGCAAATGACTCCCTCGCCTTCGCTCTAGGAAAACACTATTACCAATAAGTTTCTTATTTTCTTGCCTTCTTTTGCTAAAATACTAATTTTGTTGATAAATGCAATTTAAAACAAAAAACAACCAATCAAAAAGTGAGTTAAACAAAGACCAAACCCCTTCAAAAGAACAAAACTAATACATTTGAAGTTTTAAGCACTTATTTCTCCGATTGACATCGTCCCATTGAAAATTGCTTTAGAACCTTTTTTGTAGAGAGTTTAGTAAGCTTTCGAATGTTTACTGTCCACTTACCAGCATTTCAATTGTCAAGATATTTACGAAAATATACGAAGCTCCCAAAACTTTTCATGTCTATTAATACATTGTTTTGTGTTTAGATTAATTTCAAACATGCAGAAAATACTTCAATTGAATCACACAACGAGCCCAAACCGAAAATGAGTTAAACAAAAATATTGTTTTCACGTTTCTCAAAAACGATTACAGATATCTCCTTAAAAATGGTTTCAATTGTTTTCCTATGTTAAGGAACCTACAAAATGAGTACCTGCAAGCATATGAACTTCAAAAATTGAAAAACAACTGCTATAATCTGGCTAGAAAATGGGATAAGCGATCGGTGTACCGAACTTAAAAAAATCTATTTCATATACATATTTATAAATTCATTCATACTGATATGAAGAATTTTCAATAGTTCTGATGCCCTAGTATATGCTTTTTCTTTTAAATAGCACTGAAAGTTAATTTAGTTTACATTTTCATAGAAGCTACAGGTATTGGTTTGACATTTAAGTATTCAGATTTCATTAAAATATAAGAAATGTTAAATAAGAATAGCAGTCACACATGCTGAATTAACAGTTTCGCTGCGGGTGTCATTACGGAAGGACACTAGCGATCCTACCCGCTTACGAGTGTTCCATCGGAAGGACACTCCTCCATTACTTTTCCCTTTAGATTCAAAAGGCTCGTAAATGATCGTGGGATTCACTTTTACAGCTCTAGGTGAAGACAGTTGCCTTCAGTATTGTTTGGGCTTTCCAACAGTGTTCTCCGTTTTCAAATCGACTGACTGGAAGATTTTTTATGAAAAAAAAATGTCTGAATGAAAAATTCAAATAAAAAACGCACCCGATACTGAGGTATTCCCAAACAATGACAGCCGCAGTGAAAGTGTTAAGGCTAATTAATTATCATTAATTGCTTAGTACAATTTATAATATGATATTGGCATTATATCAAATGCCATAATGTTAATAGAAATAATGTTTTATAACTTAATACATGCAGTTGTTGAGTCAAGCTGAATGAAACAATAGTTTGTGGATTAAAAAAATAATAAATAAATAAACAAATCAGAATTATTCATAGTTTTAGTATACATCAAATGTTAGATGTCATTCAAAACTTGTTCAAAAATATATTTTCTTTAAAATCTCAAACAATGAACTTGTTCCATATTCTCACAGCATATATTCGGAGAATTCAATGGTTTTATTAAAAACTACTCAATATTAAGAAGTAAATACCATTTCCTTAATCCATTAAAAATGAAAACAAATTCGAATTCTTAACCCTCCAGTTGATGTTACCCATAATTATATAACAAATACTCAATGCTATTAACTTTCAATTACAAAGCAATTATATTTAACATTTATACTATTGTTACATAATTATTAAAGGGAAAGAATCAAAATAAATTTGTCTATTTAAGAAAACAACATATTTTTATTTTTATTTTTTTTAAGTAAACACACATTTTGTTTTGTTTTTTTTACATTCAATACACAATAAACATGATGCAGTTCATTGTTGTGTTACTTTTTTAATGGAAATTAAAACATCATGTCCAAAATTGATTGAATATATGAAGGGGTCGGGGCAAAATAGTGCAAAGCAACATTTTTAGCAAGGCTTAACTTTAATTGCGATATGTTGGATATTATGTGGGACTATCAGTCTATGATCATGCTACTAAGATATGACTACAAACTGATCTATATGCTACTTAATCTTGTTGCCCCTAACCATGTAAACTGATAACATAATATCCAACATATAACAGCTACTGTTAAGTTTAATTAAAAATGTTGCTTGGCACTGTTTTGCCCCGACCCCGTCATATATAAAGCCGTTTTTATCAACAATTAGGACAACTTTGTCGCATAAAAATGTCTTACATTTTTCACTCGTGTTTCTGAATGTGTTCTTTTTTTCTTTTTTTTTCACAGAAATGGCATTGTCTTATTGTTTCTTTTAGGATGAATAAATTAGCCCTATTTATTAATATAAATAAAATCATTTTCCAACTATTGCTGAAGAGCAACAGGATCACAAAACTGTTTTACAAAAATTGTGTGTTCCCTCAAGGAAAAAGTCAGAATAACAAAGAAATTTTAATAATATGAAAAACAAACAAAAAAATATAATGCTAAACAGAAAATGCCAATACACTGATCGTTTCACCGTTGGGCGCGCTGACTACACCTGTAACACCCTAGGAATTACAAAGCTACTGTAATTGTTATTAATATCACCTGCATACAGGCTTATAGATAAACCCTCCCAAGGAAGGTGTTAGCCCGCCAAAAGCTCCCTGACTCCGCGGTCGGCTATTACAAACAGATAAACATTGAGTTGGCTACACCTGTAGCTATGCGCCTAACGGAGGGTTAATAATTAAAATAAAAATTTAATCAGATTAATGTTCCACAACCATTGCTTCATTCAAGATTTTAAAAAGAAATTGACTAGCTTTTTAACTTATTGAAATAGCTCATGCATTGCCAAATAACTTTAGTTACAAGCTTCTTTTTACGGAACATTCAATGCAGAAATAGATATGACAAAACAATCCTGCAATAATATTGACTTGCAATTAGACTTAATACTTAATCAATTAACACAACTTAATCACTATTGTAAAATAACTATGGTCTTTATTTTTTAAAGCATTAAAGAATTAAAGTATAAAAGCGTTGAAAAGAAAAAGAGCAAAGCATTTTAAGAGGTGCTGCTAAATAAAGTACTAAAGTTACCTACTAATTCTGTATGAAGCCTATATGTGGACTTGGACTTTTTTCTAACTACCACTCCCTGTCTTAGGATATGTTGAAGGGTTTGGTCTCTTTAAAACAAAGAAGTTACAGAT
Organism: Gonocerus acuteangulatus; assembly: GCA_946811695.1. Lineage (NCBI taxonomy): Eukaryota > Metazoa > Arthropoda > Insecta > Hemiptera > Coreidae > Gonocerus > Gonocerus acuteangulatus. The sequence continues at coordinate 20,618,818 of OX328125.1, forward strand.
ACTTCGAAAATTTAGTGCATTTTAATTTAAAAAAGCATAGTTATTTTATGAAGTAAAAGAAAGGAAATATTAATTTTTTACATTTGTATTACAACAATTTTAGTAGTCTGAGAAAATTAAAAAAAAAAATATATATATATATGATCTAATGTTGGATAGGTAAACTAAAAACTCAATCACCTACACCTACACTTGAAGCTGTTACAAATTAAAAAGTTGTCGATACAATTTAATTATTTCCCTGTTAGCTCAAAATTATTATACAAGTTTAAATACATTGGGTATTGTAATAGGGGAAAAGTGAAATGGGTCTCTGCATTCATATCAATCTACGTTTTAACATCTCAAGTAACGAGATATAGTGGGTTAATGGTTACTAATAAAGTTATCACTATGAGAGTTTAAGGGAATCAAGGCTAGCTAAGGAAGTGCGTCTTGAAAGGGCGAGGGATGGGGGACCACTGACCAATGAGGTTGTCCCAAACAGTTTGTACCACCCGATTGCGATATTCTGCAGGTTCAAGTCGTCCAACATTATTTGGGCCACGCCCATGAAAACTTTTTTACCCTCGATCCGTCCGTAGTCGCCCCAAACTGTCACCTGAAATTGAAAACACAGTTTATAGATTCAAATCATTCAAATATTTATAGTGAAAATGTGAGAAATTACACAGTAAAACAACAACTGTAAATTTCTGAGAAATTGAGACATGCAAATTCTTGTAAATCAATAAATCCTCAAAAAAATCATATTTATTTATTAATAAAATTATTTGTTGTAGTAACTTATAAAACACTAGATCACAGACACTTCATTTGTTTTTTTTAGATTTATTAGCTTTCTTTTATGCAAAAATGTCTAGAGCAAGTAAAAATTTAAGTCTTGTACAAACGCGAGACAGCACAACCGTGTTTTTTTCAATGAGGGTAACACCTACAAATACTTCAGGAAGTTAGGACTCTCACCCAGAAAAACCCTCATTACAGGGTAGTCCAAAAGCTGGCAGGAAAAAATGGTCACACCGGTGTGAAACTTTGTGTTAGCAATCTTTACTTGTTAAATAAAGTGAATTCCTAAAGCCAGAAGTTTTGATTTGATCTAAGGCACTGCAAGATGATTGCAAAGATCAAGAGTCTCGCTAGACAGTTTTCCAAATGGCGGCCGCTTGAGAAACTGGCTGGAATTGAGGAAATGTCAAGGGAGAGTCTTGATCTTCGCAATCATCTTGTATTGCTTTGACTAACTTTGTTTTTATCATACTTATGGGGGACTAACTCTGGTCCCCTCCCACTTCTTTTATAACAAGACCCTGCTTGTGGAAGTGGCTCAACTTATCAAGGCTAGCCGGAATTGTTTCTGGCGAGTAAGGACCGATATCATGGCTCAGCCCTCTCTAATTTTCTTAGCACATTAATAACGGTAAAAACATGTGGACCAAGTTGCCACAGGGTTTAGTGTTAATATTACAAATGTTTATCGAATATTTCAAAACGTAATACTTATTCTAAGTCGTTTATTACAGAAATTTAGGACAAGAATGTACATAAAGAACTGGGAAAATGATACAAGTGAAGAAAATGAAACCTTGTATATTCTTCCAAAAAAATATTGTAGGAATTCAGATGCAACCAACGATATTGATATTCGTTGTTTGAAGATAAATGTTATTATTTTTTTCTAAAAGAAAAATAGATTTAAATTCAAAATTTTATTCATTCTTCAATCTAACAAAAAATGGCAGTTCCAGATTTAAAAGTACTCACTTAACATCCTTTAAGCCTACAATATCATAAACATCTTTGGTTTAGTTGAGAGGAGATCGTTGACTGTTGAGATTGCAGAGGTAGATATTGTCAGGGTTTAACCGTGTGTATAATAAAACTAAATTTTTTAGATCGAAAAAATGTTATATTTTTGCAAATGTTTCGGCTTGAGATTTAAGCCTTCATCAAGGCGATGAGAAGAGAGAGATACTTACAGAAGATAAAACTTTTCTCTTGCTAATTTTATAGAAGGAATTCAAGGCCAATAGTATCTCAGTGGTTGGGTCACCGATCAGGCCCAATTTTTTTCTGGTGATTTCGCATAGAAAAATAGTTTACATGTGTCCGAGTGTTCTAATGAGCCTTAGGAGCTAAGAAATAAAATAGGTTGAAAATTCATTATTTTATACCCCGAGTTTGGAAAATGATATCGAAATGATTCTTCCACTGAAATGATTCCTTTGTTTTAGACAGCAGATTAAAGGAATAATAGAATTGTTAGACAATAATTTGTTATATATATATATATATATATATATATATATATATATATATATATATATTTTACAACACATCTGCTCCTAGACTAGGAAGCATGGTTGCCAGCCACTTTTGCTTCTTGCAATTAGAAAAGACATAGTGATGAGTAAAGACTAAATGGGTAAAGCATTATTTTCTTTCTCGGTTTCCCGTTTATTTTTTTAACCACGCAATAAAAAAATATCAAAATATGTATTTATGGCAGAATATGAAAAATATAGATTTTTGATAAAATATGTAAAATAAAAACCTGTTAAAATGCTTTAAAATCACTTAAAATGTGCAGAATTACATCAACAATTACAATTTCAAAACCAGAAAAAAATATGTAAATACAATAACATCCGTTCCCTAATGATGAGTAAAAGATCATCAACATATTTTTTAAGGAGCAGTATAGCAAAAGAGATGTCATCAGGGATGATGAGGTAGAGGAGGTCATTTAGGGTGATATTTGTTATGTATGGGGCGAGACAATTACCCAAAGCTAGGCCAGAGATTTTCGTTGAAGTATTTTTCTTGGAACAGGAGGGAGTAGCAGCAGATGAGGGATAGGGATTTTAGATACGAGGGTCGGGATAGTTTCGTATGGGGAGTTGCAGTGTTTTCCTATATTTTTCAACGATTTCAAAGGCCTAATCAAAAGACGGACTTGGTATCTAGAGAAGCGAGGATGAAATTTAGAGGAATGTTAATGGAATAGATTTGTTTTTCACATATATCGTACACAAGTGGTTTGAGGGCCAACTGAGTCATCACACTAGTGACCAAGAGGTCCCTTGGATCGCTCAGCAGCAAATAAGCAAATATTTCTCCCCCCACCAGCGGGTATTTCCAGTCTTTAGGGGCCACTAGGACACCATCCTAAAGTCTATAATTTTATTTTAAACCGATGTAAACACATACAAATAATGAATTTGTCTATAAATGTTGTTATTGTACATTATTTTAGCTTTTTTAAAATTTTTTGTTGATAAAACTATACATTTTTTTCCCTTAACTCATTCTACTATCTGGCTTTTGTCGTGTAAAAGCTGTCACCAATGATGTGTTAGTGAATTTAGTGTGTTCTGTTCCATTAACCCAACCAAAAGAGAGTACCTTTTTGTTGGTTCAATTAATGAAAACTCAATTTCACAAAATTATCTTTTCTTTTTTAGATATTCTTGCATAAATTTGTATGTTTTAGATATTTCATGAGGTCATCAATGTACTGGCTACCTTTGTTAAGTCGGTCAAAAAGTAGGGTAATTTAAATTTTTCCCTGAGTCTACACTCTGTCAGTATGTGCTTTATTGATAAGAGAGTAACATTAAAAATATATCTTTCAGATAAAAAAAGGTTGGTGTAAAATAAAAGTCATAAATTTTTGTTGGCGTGCATGGGCACAATATGTCTCCGGCCTGGATGTCTTAGGGGTTATTATGGCGTAGGGCTTGGAGGGGAGGTAAGAGAAATTTTCTGAGTTTAGAGGATAGTGAGTAATATTGGATATGATGAGGCATAAATGATTGTTGGTTTTATGGATTTTTGGAATATCATAACATCTAGGGCACCATAACTTGAGAAAATCTTCATCTCTCTTCTCAACGCACTGATCAAGGCTTGAATCTCAAAACGAAACGTCGGCACAAATATAAATACATTTTTTATTAATCACAAGACCAAACTCCGACAACATCTACCTACCTTCGAATAGCTCTTCATATTTATTTCAGGCAGCTTACTTATAGCTGCAACTAATAATGAACGTGGATTGTGCTTCTCTCAATCCCATAAGATAAGATTAATGTAATGAATTACCTGAAGAATACAATGAGGAAAAGGGCCTCTGAAAGTTAGCAACTGTTGATAGAGAGGATCAAGGGTTCTTCTAGCTGTTGCTGTTTTGGCCTTTGCTAAGCACTTCTTTCCATTCACCACGTACACCTTTACGTAAGGAGCTAGAATAAAAATATCAAATTCATAACATTCTAGTTTCTAGAATTGAATAGAAATACAGATTTAAAATAAAAGTAATACGCATATACCTGGCAGAACTTTGCAATTTGGCTTTGCCTGAAGATCTCTGGCTCGAATAACTTCAACCTCAAGAAACCCCTTTTGGTAGCACATTGAGAGTTGAATATCGCCCAGAGACGGAGCTCCCAGTACTTGCCTGCCAACGAGTTGGCCTGGTCCTAATCCATCAATAAAGTCACTTAACTGACCACCATCCGACCCCTTCAATGATGGAGCCCAACTGTCATCGGAAAAGAAACGTTATTATATAACATAGCAAGAAAACATTTTATAAGTAACTTCAATGGCAATAAAAATGTTTCAAAACCAGACAAATCTCTGGATATATATTTTACAAGTTTTTGTAAATTTTATTATTATACAATAACATTGATCTGGAAGAATTATCTTTGACTAAAGACTAGTAATATTTAAGCTCAGAGTAAAAACTAAATTGTCTGCTTTTAAATCATCAGAAAATCATGTAAATAAGCTCTTATATCAAAAGTTGTACTCCTTTGAATCTTTAAAAGAATTTTAAGTTACTAAGAGAAATGAATATTAGAAAAAGTAATTATCAAATCATTTTACTCAACCACTTGTCTAGTAATAATTTGAAAAATATTTTGGAAGGAGCATAACATTTTGTTTTTAGTTCAATTAATAAAGCTATCCCAAAACATATTAATCAAGATTATTCATGAAAAAAAATAATCCCTTACAAATATTTTAAAGAAAGCTTAAAGTAATGTGAGTAAATTACTTGCTAGTGTTAAAGAATTGATTTAACATTTCCAAAAATTCAATTACTTCTTTGTAGCTATAGCTTAAAGCTTGTCTTTAAAATAACTGTACATTCTATTAATTATTAATTTGTTTTCAGGAACTCACAAGAAAATCATTTAAAAAAAAAAAAAAAAAAAAAAAAAAATGCCTCGTTGCTTAATAAAATAAAAATTACTTTCAGGAGGAGGATGAAATGGTTTATTGTTTCTTTGAATACCAACAATTAATTAAGAATTTCTTTATCATTTGTTAACTTTTGAAATATTAAGTAATAATACTTAACTAAATATAATTAAACGTGTGTAACATCAGTAATGATGAATTCATTTAAAATAGCACTGGTAGTTAAATAATTTAATCTGTCATGAAGGAGGTGGTTCATTTTTCTCAAATGAAATGATAAACTTTAAAATGAAATAAAATAATCATTAATGTTCTAATAAAATAAAACATTTTAATATAGTCTTACTAGAAAGGGTAAGAAAAATGTCATTTGAGTAGGTACGAGTTAATCAGTTTTGTCAATCGAGAAAATAGTCATAACTTTTTTTTCTCAGTTTTAGGGGGGAGACAAATGAAATATATATATATATATATATATATATATATATATATATATATATATATATATATATATAAATGTTTTAACTCCAACATTTAAGGTTCAAAGCTCTTATAAAACAGCCCCTACAAAATCATATATCTACTTATTCTAGGGGATAATGCTCTATCCATATCGAAATGATACGGAGAGTGTCATATACAAGGTCAATTTTCCTGTGGTGAATAGCTTGTATCATGGATATGTCAAAAGGGGCATAATAAGTTATCCATACAATCTCTTATTCATCTAGAAGAGGACCCATTATTTATTGCCCATTAGTAATGCTTAATATTACGCTGTAACTAACCCCACTGATTTAATCTCCAATGATTTTACGTCATAACCTATGAAAATTTGGCGGTTTCAATAGTATGGTAACCACATAGGTTAGTCGCTGTAGCAACGGAACCCTCGTATGCCATCGTCCGGTCGTAGCGAAGCATTACAGTTTTAGTGTCACACTAGGCCATAGCTAAGACATATCCATGTCAAAACATACTGAAAATTCTGTAATTCTGGGCCCCCTCCCTGTTGGTGTTCATGGGTGAGCCCGGAGCAACACATAAATGAATCTGGCAAGAGTGCCTGGAACAACACTGTAGTGGATCTAAGGAGATTTAGTGAGTGTATTCGATCCCTCACAGCATATGTATGACTAGTGCCATAGTCTGCTGCTGTTGTGCTCTCGCCCACGTTGAGAACATCTCGTATATCGTGAGTAGTATAGAGTTAATTTTTTTTTCAACTGGTGAATTAGCTAAAAAGTCATTCTTAAGACAGTGTTCAGTCAGCATTATCTCAACAGTGGCTTGAGAATTACAAAAAATCTTATCCGCAGTGCTACAATCATTCATATGTTGAAAGTCTCAAAAATATATTTGCCAAATACAATCTGTTGCTTACAATAAACAGTGCAAAAAAAACAAAAAACGATCTAATAATTTTAAGTTTATTTATACTAATATTGACATTTCAATAGTCAGTTTAGAAATAAGAAGGGGGGAGGGGGTTATGTTGTATTTAATTGATCAAACAATAAAAACCTCTTATTCCCTAAAGTTCTGTCAATTCGGACTAAGCAAGAAAAAGAAAATGTTATGCTCCTTAATAAACATAAACTTAACCACTAAAACATAAATAAACTATTAGACTGAACTTGAATACGATTCTAATCAAATTAGTCATCTTATTAATTTTATTTATTTCATGTAATTGACCAATCATTTCAAACTCTTCCATCAAGAGATTTGAGAAAAATGTCATATTACGTACCGTTATTGATACTTTTCAATCAAGATATAACAAGTAAGTTATTGTTTGTTAAAATGTTTATTCGTAATATCTCTGATTTTGTACTGCTGTCAGTTGATTCCACAATGTACAGTATGGTTTGTTTCTGAATGGAGCGCTAATTAATGTTTAGGCATTCAAAATAGAAAATCAGTTCAATATTAAAATTTAACTTTTTTCTTGATGCTATTAAAAAGTTAAAGCTAAGAAAACTAACTTTAATAACACTGAGGAATCAATTATAAAAAAAAAAAAATGCATTTTCAAACTACTAGAAAATCTTAATTTATCTAATTGGACCAGTCCCTTTGAAAGTTGGTATTTCAGAAAAAAATTAAATTGAACGAATATTTTATTTTTTTCGGTTTTCCTCAACAAATCAGAAACATTGTATTAATGAATCTATAGATAAATAAAAGAAAAGTTGTACAGACTACATATATTTTATAAAAACAGTGAATATAATATAATCGCTCATATTTTAAATGATAATAACATGGCTTTTTGAACAGCTGTGCTCGTTGTTTCTTTCCAGTAATATTTTCCTGGGTACCTTCTTCGAGCTTCTTCCGGCTTATCTTCATTCTTTTTTTCTTGCCTCAAATATTTAGATGAGTCTGAAAAGCTATTAAAGTTTCCGACAAAATATTACTCAAAAGGAAGAAGGATCATTGCTGATAAAAGAAGCTGAGTAATGAACCTAATACATACATCTAACAAGGGAACATCCCCAAGTTTCCGGAGCCGATTTTAAAGAAACTTTGTATATTTATTGAACACGTGAGGATAATCAATACATATTTTTTTATAACGGCCCAATCACACGTTTAAAGGGTGAAACCACCCTTCCAAATAACAACTCAAATATTCTAACTTTTAAACTATTGAAGATAGAAAAAAATGTTATAAGGAAACAATCTATGGTATTTTACATACAAAACAAATATGTAAACATATTGTTCAAATAATAATTTATCTATAAAAAAAAAAAAAAAATGTTGCGCCTTTTTTGTACCCGATATCAACATTATTGATATGAAACAAAAGAATAGGAATACGTTGGTGGGTTCGATTCCCACCGCCGGCAGGAATTTTCTCAACTCACGGCTCGTTGAGAAAATTCCTCGCTACACCTTGGATGTCGGCGCTAAAAGCCAAGATGTCGAAAAAGAAAAATTATAACAATTGAATTGTAATAATAATTGAAAGGTTTTGCGTGATTACGCATGTAAAAGAAGCACCTCATGTGAAACCTACATGAAGAAAGAAAATAATTTGAGCTACTAAAATAAGAAAACTATTTTTGAATACTTATTTTTTTCAAAGTAAGTAAACTAATTCAACTCGAATTATATTTATTTTTATTTTTTTTCATCAGAAGCAGTACAAATTCAGAAATATGAAAGGAAGATTAAATCATAATGCATAGAGTTACATAAAACATAAGAAATATTAATAAAAGAGAAAAACTTTATATTCCTAAATGTCCAATCCTTTTACTTAAATTTTCACAAAGTTATTAAGTAATATGACATTTTATTTACTTTCTAAAAACCAAAATCTTAACCCCTGGTGTGTATAAAGTGTCTGACAGTCTAGATGCTCACTGCTCCCAACATACTTCACTGAAATTTCTCTCCTGTCTGTCAGACACTATATAAACCAGGGGTTAAACTAGACTTATAAAATAGGAATAAAAATATAAAATCTGAAATTCATCACGTCCCTAATTTTTTGTTGTTTATTTACTTATATTTATATTCATTCTTACTATCTAAATCAAGACTCAGTAATATAATTAAACATGGAATAATGAAAATTATGTTAGTTTAAAACTCATTTTAAAAGAAAGGATATGTTTTGTTTTGATAGATATTTGTTTTCTTTTTTTCAAGAAAACCAGGCCAAGCACTAAGAAGTTATTATTCTCACTATTTTAAAAAATGTCATTATTAATCTCAAATAATGTTGTACATAAAGATCCCTTAATATTAGAACTTAATTTATTTTTATCCCTATGAATATATGCTTTAACAAGATAACTCACTGACCCATCCGCTAACATTTTATAATAGTAAATAATTAATTGATTGAGAGGAGATCGTTGACCATTGGTGAAGGGAAGGTAGAATTTGTTAGGGTACAGTTCTGCGGTATCGTAATAAAACTACATTTTTTATAAGGAAATGAATTTTATTATTTGCCGATGTTTCGGCTTGAAATTCACGCCTTCATCAGGTCTGTAAAACAAGGAGGGCAGAGTCAATACTAATATATTGTAATGATATTTTACATTACAAATTTTAAACATTCAAAAGTAACAGAAAATTCGGAAGATATCAAGAAAACTCATTGATATGTTAAATTCATTGCTGGGATATGCAGATATTATTCTATTATATTGCCTAGCAGTCTATACAGGTAGCATTGGATATCGGTAGGACCGCCAAAAACTTGTGCAGTTGAAAAGAAGATCCAGTCTCATACGGTTGTTTAGTCTGAATCGAGATCCAGTTTGGTGCCAGTCCTAATACAGCTCTTGTTCAGTGCATAGCTTGTCTAATATGGTCGTCAGTTTTCATGAAGCCTAGGCTCAGTCTGTAAATGAAGATACAGTTGTAAAGCAGATCCAGTCCTATGCAGTTAATACGAGGCTGGCTTCATATCAGGTAATGCATGTTTATCCATATGCCTGGATGTAGCTTATCCATGAGTTTTTCTTCTTTTTTTTTTTTTTATTATTATTATTTAAAATTATCTCTGTTCTACTTTACTGCACTCGAACCCGACCCCTGTGATAAGAGTTTTTAAAATTAAATATTATAAATTTTGGCGACCCAACGTGGCGCATTTTTTAATTAAAAATATTTTAAATGATTCTTTTTATTTAAATTATAACATTGTGGCACATCAACGTGTGGCTATTATAATTTTTTTAATTTAATTATAACATTTTGGCTCCCAACAAAGGGACGTAAGGTAAATAAATTATTAAAAATAAAATTTTTATTTTAATTATAACAATATATATATATATATATATATATACATATATATATATATATATATATATATATATATATATATATATACAAAAGAAATGACAAAAACTGAAAAATATTATACATGGAAGAGAGTGAATGATACATTTGGTAAGAGTGTTATAGCTAGAGCGTAAATTAGAGGTAAATTAGTACAGATTTAAAACTAAATGAGTAACAAAGAAACAGATATAAAATTAATAACTATATGATGAAAATAGGCTTACCAATGAGAATAATTTTATACCTGTTTCTATGCTACCCGTTTAGTTTTAAATCTGTATTAATCTACCTCTAATTTAAGTTCTAGCCATAACACACTTACCAAATGCATCGTTCACGCTCTTCCATGTATAATGTTTTTGTCATTTATTTTGTATATATATTATTAACTCTGTCCTCCTTGTTTTACAGCCCTGATGAAGGCTTGAATTTCAAGCCGAAATGTCGGCAAATAATAAAACTCATTTCCTTATAAAAAATGTATTTTTATTTTGATACCACCACTGAACCCTGAAAAATTTTAACTTCTAATAATTAATTGAGATTATATATGCTAAATTGAAAAATTTGTAATGAAGATTTTTCAAAAGTTTAAAGCCTAATATCGACACTGCGCGGCTGCTCGCATCGAACATGCTTTGCCACATCTGCCTCAGATTGAGGCATATGCTGTTATATGTTAACTAACCTCAAATGCTCAATGCCATCAACAGAGACATATTTAGTATCATAGCAACTTCATCATGACAAAACGTGCAAATTGCTGCCGCTGCTTATATTGTGATGTTAACAATTATTAAAAAAAAAAAAAACGACGTAAGCCACATTGGTGGTTCAAAAAAATATATTAAAAGCATTCAGAATATGGAAACAGATTGCTACAAGACGTGAGATACAAACAAGAGGACTCAACTGTTCTTTGTCAACTCTTAAAAAAGGATAATTCACTCCTATAGATATTTCATGTCACATATCTTCTCTTTTGTTTTTCGTTTTAATATTTAAGGCTTTTGTTTTTCGTTTTAATAATATCGGCGCTAATGGCCAAGTTGTAGTGCGCCGTAAAAAAAAAAAAAAAAAAAAAAATATTTAAGGATGTTTAGAATTCCAGAAAAAACTTTGTCGTTCATACAATTTAACAATTTGGTGTACATTTTCATTTTCAATTATGCGAAAACTTTTGGCTATACAATGCAAAGAACAGTTTGGACTGATCAGCCTTTGAGCACTGCCGTTTACCGACAAGCACAAAGTGCGACGCAAGCAGCTCAAAGCGAGCAACCCAGGTATCGACATTCCGAGCATACGTCCTGAGGCGTTCGAAGTGAGCCGCCTCGCAAGGTCGATACTAGGCTTAACTCTATTCCCATAACCTTAGCGTGCTCAACGTCTAAATTTCACTTCCACATATTGTCTTGATTTAGATAATAGTTTGTTCAGGAACATTTTCACAATTAGGGTTAACTAACTATGACTATAAATGCATGAGTAATGTAGCAAAAGATTTATATGAAGGAGGTGAAGGGATATATGATATTGAGAAATGAAAGTGTGAAATAGTCAGCATCATTCTCATTAAATGCACAAGTGAAATTTAAATTTCATTTTTATTGTTAATACTTTATACAGAAGAAAGATATAAGAGTGAAAACCAATTTGATAGATTTTTTTTTTCTTAAATGTGTGCATAAAAATAGTAAGTGTTCATAGCCAAAATACTATCTATAAGAAAATATAGAAAAAAGGAAATAAAAAAACAAGTACAATACGAATTAGTTCACTTCATTAGAGTCTACAATAAACATATTTCAATATTGATATTAAAAAAGTAGTTGATGAAATGGAAAGAAAGAAGAAATTTAAAACACACAGAAAATCTATTAATGGGGATGGAACTGGAGAACGCTCATGATTTATTCATGACTAAGTACTTTTTAAAGCTTCGTAAAAATTTGGAGTGCTTCTTTTCGTTTTTGTTTTGTAACAAGATGAATTAATTATAACCCTTTTCAACCGAATGCATTTTCACCCTAAAAGTGGTGCAAAAAGAAGCTGAAAATGAATCCTATTCTACTGCAAAAATAAAAAAAAAATGGGGGGGGGAATTAAAAAAGATTGGAGAGGGACCAGGATCAGCATCGTTTTGATTTGATCTTTCAAGCACTACGAACACTACTACACAAGTCAAAGTTGAATCAGTTTTGGTATGGTCCATATTAGTTAATTTTGGTGACATTTCCTTAGCAGTAAATAAAAATCAGTTCCTCAAAATGGTATCGGTAGTTCTTTATTCAAAACTGCATAGCGAAAATGAATATTTTATTGAAGGTATTTAATAGTAATTACTGTTATGTAATTAAAAAGAACAGGAAGAATATTATTCCACTATTATCACTTCCCATAGTGCTAATAGAAAAATTAATATTAAGCTGCTTATGAAATGATATTTGACATAGGAGCAGTGTTTACCTTCGTGTACAAGACCATGCACAAGCAAGACATCGTATTCAAACATTCAACAAATTGTACAACATCAATGAACATTGGTAATTTAATGATGATCTGCAAGTTTTACTTCATTTACAAATATTTTCACATTAGAAAAATTAACTCGGAAGAAGATCCTTCTGTTCAAGTCCAAGGATGGTAAGTTAATTTTCTAAAATATTTGAAAATGAAATCACTTATGGTATATACCATCCTGTTTATTATACTGTACTTTAATAAATTTAACTTCATATTAATAGACAACATTCAATAAATTAACAGGCTAATTAGCTTCATTCAACCTTGTCAATAAACATATAAACAGCCAAATCCCTGTTTAAAGTGTATTTAAAAACAATATAGTTCAGTTTATAAGAATATCCTTATAATGTCAGAGATTTCTTTTCTTTTTTTTTTTTTTTGTGTTCCAGACATTTCATTTTTATATCTAAAATATCAGGATCTTTGAGCCAAATAGTACTCACGAAGAGTCTCATCCTGACTGGTTTTCCAATATTCAGTAAGCCAAGGAGAATTTTACATTAACTGTTAATTTCTCGCCATCCCAGATTGGGTCCGTCAACTACCCATGAGTCATAGTTAACACATTCAGTCTTCTTTGAAATGAATCCATCATCCAACATTATAAAGTCTCCTTCCAACCTTAGTCTCACTAAGTGAACTATTTTGAAGACATAATAATGAATTCTCATACTGGCGTTCTTCCAAAAGCATTGCTATCTCCCTAGTTTTTCCACCTCTAATTTTGGTCATCGAAAACATTTCTGAAAAGACTTCTCTTTTTTTTAAAGAATTTTTAGTCACTCTCCTTTATAAAAGCCTCAGATTTAACTCAAATTTAATGAAAGTAACAATAGCCCCTCTTGAAAATAACCAAATTCTCACATGAACAATGAATTTTATTTTGATGCCACATTTATTTTTGAAGTGGCCTACGTCAGCTAACAAAGGTAAATTGTGTATATGATAAAAAATGCCATTTGTACCGATAAGCCTGAAAAATTAGAAATAGAACCAAAAAAACCACAGAAAACAAAACAAAAGCATTACAACTAGAGGTAGAAACGGATATTAATAATAACAAGACCCCCCGGGTTTCCCCGTGGTCTAGTGGCTAACGCCTGGAATCTCACACGGGAGATGGTGGGTTCGATTCCCACCTACGACAGGAATTTTCTCATCTCACGGCTCGCTGAGAAAATTCCTCGCTGCACCCAGGAGGTCAGCGCTAATGGCCTCAATGTCGATGCACAAAAATTACAAATCAAAAAATAAGAAACCAAAAACATTAAAGTCAACTGAAACCAAAAAAAGGTAAAATAAAAAAAAAAGTTATCTAAAGTTTTTTTTGTAACTATGTTTGTAAAAATAATTAATATAATACTATATTATACACTATTTTTGCATTAAAAATGTGCAATATTGTTATTGTGATGTAATAAATAATAAATTATTTATTAAAAGCTTTTGTTTGAGTTTCCAATATTATTGGTTCAATTGCCCCAGACTTATTATTATTATTTTATTTTATTATCTAAATCTGCTAGAGTCAAAATTGAATTAAAAACAGCATTTATTTGATCAGGTAAATCAACTTTTAGCATAAATATGCTTTAGAGGTGACTAAACTGAAAAAAAAAAAACAAAACGCTACAAAAAAGTGTCCGCTGGCGTTCAGCATGTGCAGTGGCGTTCGCACATGAGCAGGGGCCATATACGAAAAATAAGACTGTATGTATCACAAAGAAGTGTCCGCTGGTGTTTGCGTTTGCGCAGTAGCGTGCCCATGTACGAAAAAGAAGACTGTATGTTATAGAGTACATTACATAGGTTTGTCAGGTGGACCTAAGCGTTACAAAAAAGTATCACAAAAATGTGTCCGCTGGCGTTCGCGCATGCGCGGTGGCCATGTACGAAAAAGAAGACTATATGTTACAAAGTACATTACATAGGTTTGTCGGATGGACCTAAAGCATATTTATGTTCCTGAATTTGAGCAGATAACTCTAAACGAAATTATTATTTCCACTTAATTTACAATGTTTCAGCTAAAACATCCATTAGATAAGTAACATTAATTAACTTATTTTTAAAGACTAAATCAATGCACAGAAGGGTCTCGGCCACAAATGTAATAGCACTTATACAGAATATGCTTTCGAAGGCTGCAGCTCCATTTTCAGTATGTCACTGAGGACAACTTACTCTCTAACTAATGGCTGTAGCCATATTTATATGTATATATTTGGCATATTGAAGCAGTTTGTATTAAATTCATTCTACATACAATAAAATGGTAGAATTGAGTCTGCCTACAGGTTATCTAAAACCAACTTTACAAATATATTGACTGAATGACTAAACACACCAATCAATTCATACAAACAAAATAATAGAAATACATTAATTTGTTTATAACTAAAGGGATTATCAAAAGAAAACTACAAAAGATTACTGAAAAGTTACAATGGAGTTCAGTTCACTAAGGAGGAAGAAAGTGGCTTGTACTATTGGTTGTGATGAGATTAGAAGTAATGGTGTTATTGGAGTACTATTTATTGGAATTTTCATTAGGAAAAGCCCAAAATTTAAAATATATATATTTAAAACTTATTTTATTTCATAAATTTAATATTTTTTTATTTGATAGTAAGGTTATCCTTCTGTTATATAACAATTTGACCCTGTTTTTAGATATACAGGGAGTCGTGCAAGAAATTAAAAACTATTGATATCGTTGACTCTATACAATATATATTAAAAAATTGGAACTTCAGATTAGTATCCCTTCCGTTATAAAAAATATATGATGTTTCTTAAATTGTCAAAATGTTGAGAGCTTAATACCTCTGGTAGGAAATGTTCTTAAAAAAGTGTGAATTTCTTAAGATCACAATATCTTTTTCTTTGAGGTAATTGTATCAATTTTTGCTGGTAAGCTAGACATCCAAAAACGGATATCAGGAATTTTATTGAACATCTTGAAAGGTGTCGTATCAGTCAATAAATACGTTAGCCTTTTGTTTATGTGTAAATTTGTACTGGATCAAACAGTTTATACTTCTCATTCAGCAGGTGAATGTAAAGGAAACTGGTGAAGTCATTAACCCTTTTTGTACCAAGAGAGACGGTGAAATGTTCTCCTGAACAGTAATACTCAAACCCAGTTTCGGGTCCCCTGTATAGGATACTTTTGCCTCTCTCACTTATTTGAGCGATCTTCTCGCAGAATTAGAACTCCTCTTATCATTTTTATTTTTGTTTTGTTTACTATCATTATAAGTTTTTATTTATGTTGAATTAATTTTGAGTTTGCATTTTTTTTTAAGTTGAATAACTCTGTTTAAAAGAAACTTATTATGTATGTGTGTAGAAGTGTTTCTGTGTACCATTTGTTCTTTTTGCTATGAATAATAAACAAGTGAAATATAAACTCAATAGATATGGCAAATAAGTTTCCAATCTGAGGATATAGTAATGTGTACCATTTTTACCGAGGGGCTGCTGTCACCCTTTTATCAAGCTGTTCAAGAGCTCTTAACGTCTGCTGGACCGACAGAGTTACCTTCTTCCTTTTTGTGACCATAACAGATCAAATAAAAAAAAAAAAATACTCTAAAAACTTGCTCACGATGAACATTCGAACTAGACTGACTGAAATCAGGCGTTCCATCTGCAGGTGACTGAGTAAAAACATTTATTTTCTTAGTAGAAACACAAGTTCCTGCATCTAAAACAAAACATATATGCTTTCATTGACTCCCATTCAATGAAATACCATGAAACAAATGTTTGGCTAGCTAGGAAGGGTTGAGTCATTCATTCCTCTCGGAGACCGTCGGATTAGAGAACGTTGGATAAGGGAGATTCTACTGTATTTTCACTTTTTCATTTAATTTTCTTTCATTTAAAACCTAATTCTGATTTGGGAAATAAATAAAGGACGTTTTTGTGACAATATAAATAGCTCAGATTTACTGATGGATGGAAAATATATTAAAATCATCATTTTACTTTGCAGTTTTGAATATAAAATTACTGATGCAGAGAAAAACCATATACCTTTACCCCCTCCCCCCAGTAAATCCTAAATAATCCGTATATCTCTAGTAAACAATTACGTTTGTCAGCAATTAATAATAAGTCATTGGATAAAGGTTTACAATATACACCTTTTTATCATACAAACAAGCAAAACCTTGAGCTCAAGCAGGCAAGAAACTAGTGCTTTCTAAGTGCATGCACTAAGTGTCCATAGAACGCCTTTATATATATATAAAAAAAAATCAGTTGTTAATAAGAAAAAGAATAAATGGGATTGTCCTACTGAATTCTACACTACTAACTGGATATTTACGTTGTATGCTTGGAAATATAAATAGGGCAATCCCAAAATATTCATACAACAATAATACTTACGATGATGCCTCTGAGCTAGATATGCTGTGTACACTCCCATGCCGAGGACTGGGGACCTCCTGAGATCGTTGAAACCCCACTACTCCGCTCGGCCCTCTCCTCCCTTGGCCGTCTGCACCAAAGATACTACTGACTACACTACTCTAGCCCCCCATCAAACACATCAATGCCATTGCGACGAGACTTTTTAAAGTTTAGCTTTAGTTAAACTCAATATCAATGATATATATTAATTTGATATTATCTTTAAAAAAAAATGGATTCAACAGTACTTTAATATGTTCTGAGAGGGTACTAGTTTCAAAATAGGAATCACCTCAATGCAAGAGTTCTATAGTGCCAACTAAATTATAAAGAATTCGCCTATACCGACACCTGCTTTGACACATTAAAAGCATTTCATGCTTATGTTTCAGCAAATATAATACACAAAGTTTCACATTACTAGTGAGTATTTAACATATTTCAGAAATAATTATCATAATTATTACCCAAGAATATTCCAAAGGGTAATAATGACATTAATTTACAAATGAATTTAATAAAAAGCACTTACTCACTGGTAATTCTTTAATATATTTATTGTGCAGGTGGCAACTAAACTATAGCTTATCCAAAATATTGCATCAGCATTTCTACAGCTCTACATATTCAATAAAATATAATATACAATTAGAAGTTAAATATCAATGAATTTTGGATAAACTCATTGTGAAACTATTAAGCAAAATTCCGTGTCATAGTAAGTGACTAGTTTACAAAGTGACTGTGCTTACCACATATTTATGTACAACACATAAACACATGTATCTCTCACTTTATATAGACAAAAAAATAAAACAAATTATATTGACTTGACATTTTTTTTTTCAATTTAAAATATAATAATAAAAATACAGCTTAACACTAAAGACAATTAACACATAAATAATTATATATATGTATATATAGACTAGATAAATGAATGAAAAACATATTAAAATCCCATATTAAAACCCTAAGCTTTGAATATTTATTCAAATCTACCTCATAGAAGCTCTAATTATATTATTCATATAAATTACTAACCAAAACAAAGCATGCTACAAGCATTGTATTCATAGTCAATACTAGATAATATGGCAAACTTTCTGCATGGCAACTATGAATACATTCAAAATCTATTTACTTCTATAATCCTTCATAAAGAAAATTCAATGGCTTTAAACATTTAATTGAATTAAAAAAATTAACTTTTCAAAAGTAAATTTAACAAAGAAAACAAGATAACAAACATGGTAGAACAACAATGAGAGCAACTGCGACATACAGCACATTCATATTGGCCCAGGCCTCCTTTCAATTGAACCAAATGAAGAGAAATAAAATAATAATAATTAAAAAAAAAAAGAAAGAAAGAAAAGAAAAAAGAGTGCCACAGATATATACAGCCAGATTCATGTCAATATGGCAATTATATAACAATAAAAAACCTACAAGGACCCCAGAATTATGTTTTGTTAACTCTTTTTTAGAATGATTTGTTTTTAACATCGAAGAAATTTAGATTTGTCGAGTGTAGGCCCTAAAATGTCAATGTGACTTTAAAGAGTAGGATAGGGGTATTTTTTTCATATGTTATTACAGATACGTTAGTTGTTTCTCCCTTGTACTGTGCAGTCCAATTCCGATGATTTCTGAAATATGAACAGAATAAATAGTATACTTTATCTTGAAAAATTGGTGTTCACTCCAGGATGCCTACAGATAACTCCAATAATCAGTAATATCACTTCGAACAGCTAATTTTTGAATAAACTGTTTTTTTCTTCTTTTTTACTGAACTTAAAATGCAAAGTGATTGGGTAAAAGGAATTCGGTAAGGTAAAATAGGGATGAGATATTGGATTTTTAATCAGGGATTGTGTCCACCTGTCTCCATCCTGCGACCCCTCCCCATCACTGGAGACTGAAGATCCCTGTTTCACAAGGTGCCTGATGTCCTCAGGAACCACTTCCTCGCTCCGGTGGACAGTGAAAGATGATTTACCCTTCGTACCGAAACCTAACCTACGTTTACGACCTGTGGAAATTCACTCAAATACATTTCTAAATTCCAGTGAAATTCCTGAGTTAGTTAGTTTCTTATTGTCCTGCTTTAACAAGTCTATAAATATGAGTAATATATGCCATATAGAATGCTGTCCAGTTAGAAAAGTTGAAACTAACTAAAACATGAAAATTAACATATTCAAAGGAAAAAATTTCGTTTTTCACAATGAAATGATTAATTGAATGCTAAAAATACTTTTGGTGAGAATTTGTTTTTTTGCTTCATAAATAAGGATTTTTAAAAGAATTGAGCATTTAATTTGGAAAATTATTAGCATTTTTTTCCTTGCTTTTTGATCACCAAACCAGAAAAAAGAGTTTAATACTCAAATATTAAGTTAAGATTTTTAGACTAAAAAAGAAAAAGTCAACTATATTCTAAAACTACATTTGATAGTATAGAAATAGGGTGATCACTTTTCATTAGTGAATCACTTAGAAGTTCTAAATTGTAATTATGCAACAAATTACTTATCCAATTAGCCTGTGCAAAAATCAGTTTCATGTAAAATAGAGAAAATGCAAAACTAATATTAAAAGAGTAATGCTTAAAAGAAAATGATATGCACAGATGTAGAATGTGCAAAATTGATTCCTTATCAGAACAATAGCGTGATGGAGACTACATAAATACCATCCAATGTTTCGTACTGGTTCAAGAAATCGTAGTTACATTAATAATAACTATACATTTAAAAATTTAATTAATTACACAAATGAAAATATTTAGTGAATAAAATGCAGTTCTGACATAAGTGTTGAAGCTCAGAATGTCTTCAGTGTTTTTCAAAGGTTCGAAATAAGTATTTATAAGTGTTCATGTATTTATTTTATAATTGTTGAGTTCATCATTATAAATAAATCCTATAATAAAATTGTTTTATGAAATCGTAATTTGTCCATGTTAAAGTATAATAATTTAGAGCTCATTAAAGAGAATTACTTAACAATAAAACTGTTAAGTCGATTTTAATTATTAACACTTTCATTGCTCTAAACGAATTCACTCGTGCTTGACTAGCAGGGCCCCAGACGCTCCACACGAGATAACTCGTGTTTTGCTCTCGGTACACCTGATGCTCCTCACGAGTTACCTGGATGGGCCCATTAGCCCAGTAAGTCACTTTGCCGGCCTAGTGTTATTATCTCGTATAAAATCAATGGTACTTAGCAAGAATAAAGAGCGTTCACAACTTCATTAAATCCACGTCAGAGATCAATGTCTTAACACTGGAGTATCTAAACAACAATTCATAATGAAATAATGCATTACATTTTCTGAGAATTTTTAGAATCTGTAATGACTATTAATTTTCTCTAAAGGTTAAAGTAACCGAGGCTTTATAGCTCAATTATCTTGTACTTGCTAGTTGTGTTGATTTTATTATTTACGAATAGTTTCACCCGGTTCTTCAAATATATAATTTTCGATTTCATCAAATCTTCTTTGTATATTAATTGAAATTATGCATCGTGCAAGTATATTATTATCTATAAAATAATGTAAAGTCCTACAATTGACATTGTTATGGATAATTGTTGGAGGTTGAAGCTAGTACGCCTCACTGCCTATTTGCAGAGTTGTACACAGATTTGTCTCTCTAACCTTATTGTTGCTGTTTATATCTTTCAGTCACAATTTGGATCTTGTTTAGTGCGGTCGGTATAAATAGCCTCCTTATATTATTGTATACTATAAATGATATCAATCAAGTAATTATATCGTCATTTCTTATCTGAGTGATTTTCTTTTCCATGATTGAAAATTTCTTTTAGTTTAGAATAATAATTCCAACTACATAACAAGAGGATGCTGAGAAAGACAAAAGAGTCGAACAGTAGTGAGTTAGATATAAGGCGAGCGTACAGCGGAAGCTAGATGGATAAGCATCGAGTGTACTGAGCACTGCGAGTACCTTCATTCGCCAGCAATGAAAGGGTTAATATTGTTTATGTATAATTTTGTTTAATATTTTACTTTGTTTAAAAAATGATATTGTGTAATTAATATTTTAATAATAAGTTAATTTAATTATTAATGTCTATTTTAGAGGCTTATACAATTCTATTAATTGTTTAAACCTGTTTATTCTCTTCATACTAATAAGTTTGCTTAGCTTTATTAGCATGGATGAATCCATCATATAAAGTAAACATAAATAATTTAAACAATATTATATACTGTGAACTGTACTACTAAAGTGTTTATGGTAGTAGCTAATTTTAAGTGAGTATACCACCAAAATTGCCTTAACATGCACTCCATTCCCTTCATAATTAGCATCATTAGAAAAATAAAATTATAAAACCAAATTAAAGGAAAAGAAGAAATACATAAATAATAAAATAAAATAAAATAAACATATTATAATACTTTACAATGCAATTATAAACCTAAAAAACATCCCTACCCATCCCAAAACATAAAGCATATTTGACATAACAGAACACACGGTAGCAGATACCTGTGGCAGAAAGCTGTGATGTTGAACTGCTTTTCTTCCCCATCCCTGAGGATGATTTGGCAGAAGACGAAGTCCCTGCTGGTGTTTTTCTTCTAGACCCACTAGCAGGCTGGCGACCAAGAGCAGTGTCGCTAAGGCTTCCATCTAAATTAGAAGTAATTTAAAACCAAAAATATTTATGATTTTTTTTTTACATATACCAATAATTTAAAAAATTAAATACTCTTTTAAACTTTGTCGCTGGGTGATTTCGTCTCCTCCTATTTTCCGATATCTACCACTAGCTGAACAGTTTAACCCTAGAACACCTAGTTTAACCCCTGATTTTTCCCCTTTGAAGGTCCGAATTAAAGCATGGGTGGGCCAGAGGACTATCTGCAGCACAATACCAACCATCGATTTTAGAAGATAACGTTTTTAGTGTCTAAGTACAAGAATGCATGCTGTACCACAATGGTCTTTGGCATTAAATGAGACAGGCTCTTAAAGTTGTTCTCTTCTACCCACAATAACCTAGATGACTTCTGAAGATAAACAAATTGATTATGTTATACGTAATATTTAGATTTTAGATCCTTTTATTTTTTTATGTCTAAAGATCTAGTAAGAGATTGTCAACCCCAAATAGATTATTTATATATAACTTTATTTTTATACAAAAAATTGTATTACTTATTTATTCTATAAACAACCAACTAACATTGTTTATTTTATCATGAAGATTAGATAGTTAGCCGTCGATGTGATAAGCAATCAGGAATTAGTTGGGATTCGGCTACAAAACATCAATACGATTTTTGTAAAAAATCTGTAATAAGGACGTTTCGGCTACTCATTGGTAGCCTTCGCCAGCAATGAAAGTGCCGGGAGGCAGAGAAAGACCAAAGTTAACACTTAAGTAACCAACATGAAAATATACCTGGCTTATTGTTTATTTTAGATATTTATATTGTCGATCCTTCTCATTATATTTGTATTTTTGTATTTATTTATTTTTACAGCGCACTGACATCTGGGCCATCCATGGTGCCGCAGAGAATTTTCTGAAGGGGCCCTGAAACAAGAAAAATCCCTGCTGCAGGTGGGACTCGAACACCCTTCTCCCGCATGAGAGTCCAAGACATTAGCCACTAGACCACGGGGAGACCCCCTTCTCGTTAAACTATTTTATTTTAAAACCCCAATGCAGGAATAAAAAATATGAAAAGTATTATTCTCAGATCCCAAAGTATGGAAAACCGCTAAACAAGCTGAATCAGGAGAGTGAATAAAATGACATCAGGTAGTCCAATTCTGATGAAAGTGATAGCACAGTCAGAGTGTTTATAATTCAAGAATTGATCTTTCTGTCAATGGAGATGTTGAATCAAAAAGGGGGGAACAAATGAATACAAGTTCTCATTACAGACAAAATTGGGTTACAAAATGGGTTAGCCATTCAAAAAAAGAAATGTCAGACCCAGTTATGAAAACATTATAACACATCTACCAGGGCCAAAAGGCTTGGCAGAAAAACATTTTTCTGTCCAAGAAAATAATAGATTTGTTTATTGCCAATAATGTCTCTAAACTAATAGGAGAATCGGTAGATAATCAGTGTATGTGTAACAGGATTATGCTTCTGCGAGCCTTAAGATTATTCATGAAGCAGTTAGGTTTAGGAAAAGGAGTTAAAGTTTGACGAGTCATTAAAGTCTATGTACATTGTATCATCTACTATATATTTGTCAAATACCACTCTCTGACTCACTGACCTATCATCGCCCAGCCCAAACCACTTGACAGAAAATTTTGAATTTTTGCATGGACGCTCCCTTTAGAACGAAAAACACTCAATAAGAAAGGATTTTTTGAAATTCAAATTTTTAAGTTATTTTTAGAGGGTTTTGAATTTTTAGTTGGTTAGAGCAGGCAAGCCTAGGCAGCATGTGCTCATAAAGTTTACGCTATACCTGGTGATGGTCCATCCCCGAGGTAATAATATCCTGAACCCTTGCACAGCCTCCCCACCCACCAGTCGGAGCACTTCTTGGTAATGCTCGCAATTATATTGTTTTTTTCCAAATGGCATCTTGGAAACATAACTTTTTAAATTTTAACGTACATTTATTACTGGCAGCGATTTTTAACATGTACTGGTTAAACTGCTGTTACTGCTAACCTATAGATAATGGCTTATCTCTACGTACTGTTTTTTGACAGTGGTCCGGAGCGCCCCAATGTCAAGATACATTACACACACTTATAGTATGACGGAAACCGTGCTATAATAAACTGCAAAAAATTATGTAGTCGCGTTAATTTTGGTGATACATTATTTAACGCAATAAAATAACTACTTATCTTCCGTGACGAAGTACGGATATTCAGCTAGTAAGTAAATAAAAGTTACTTAATCATTACCTCCACGCTCTTCAGCAGGAACATCAGCATTTGAAAGACTTCTTGAAAAAGGTGCTCTTTTGTTTTGGGGTTCTTCTATGTGGGGCATATGAGCTGGTCCATATTCACTGAAAACACGCAACAACAAAAAATTATAGTAAGAAACTGCATTGTAGTATGTATATATATTGAATATGAGAAAAGTAATATTTTCTTGAACAAATTCCTAAAATATTACATATAACAATTTTCAATTTGGTGTAATATTTTCTGTTTGGTTGAGCCAATTAAACATATTTATCTTTCCTTTTATTGTAAGTGGCTCGATAATAAAAAAAATAGCACTTCATGTTTTTCTTCTTCTTCTTCCTTTTGAACCACTTTGTTAACCCTCTGGTACCCGATTGTGCGTCAAACGGCCACAAATTTAGTTTTTTTCCTGAAAGGAAGTATTCAGATCGAATTATGGCGGGGAAACGCTGTAAGATATGCTCACATTACTCTATTGGGCGCACGGTCGGCCCTGTCGGAAATGATTTTCAAAGAAAAAAGTTGCCATGCTAACCTTCTACAAAACCTTTTGTTCGAAAAAAAAAACAGGAGCGTGAGGGAAATCCTCATGGCACGACCACTCCTATCACTGAACTGGGCCTGCACGGGGGAAGCTTCAAGATATTCCCGGGGACTCGTTTATATCCGATGTTTTCAGTCTAACTCTTGTCAGTACACAGTCCTCTTTCTTTTGTGAAGTATTGTGGCTGTTCCATTTATACTTTAGTTTGAAAAATGTGTAGTAAGCGACGTGCTGAGAAGATTTTACGGCTTTTGGAAGTTGGACCAAAAGAAAAAAAGAAAAACTTATATATGTAATGAGAATTGTGAATTCACTTGCTCAAATTGTATTATGAATTCCGCTGATCCTGATTCGGAATGATGTTATTTCGTACAGTTCATGCATTTTTATATTTTTTTCAATTCGAACATTACAATTTTTTTTTTAATTTTTATATTTTTTTTAATTCATTTGTTTACGTATCTAAAAATATTTTATTTTTTGTAATTAAAAAAAAATATGATACTGCATTTTTCACTCAAAAAGTAAAACCGAATTAAAATGTTTTAAAGCATTTTATTGTCCATTACCCTCTTCTATTCATTTCGCTCCAATAATTAAATAATAATAATCTTTAACTCTAAAAAGCACCTTAAATAGATAACTTAATAACAAACAAATACTAAATAAAAAAAATATGGTCAATAATGCAGCAAAAAAAAATAATACAGATGAAAAGTATGTGGTTTCTTACCTGTAACCTCTAGTTCCTCTTGGTCTTTCGCTCTGTGTTGAAAAAGCGCTACTAGTAATACTTGCAACAGATTCCATATCACTATCACAGGGATCACCAGGATCTTTGTCTGGCGGAGACCTATGACGCACTTCATGGCCAAGGTCGCTTTCTGAAAGCCAAATATAATCTTTATGGAAATTAAAATATAGTTCACTCCCTTAAGGTTAATTTGCTATGCTATGTTTGTGCACTAATGTGGCAAAAATGAGTTAATTGAATATTTTATATGTGAAAATACTCCACAGCTCTTTTTCTGATAAAAGGTAGTGTAAAGTGTAAATTTATTTGGGTGAGTAACTGCAAGGTTATTATTATTATGTGAGGTGTTTTCTCCTCAGTCTTCTGGGATAAATTCTTTCGGGGGCTATTGCCAACCGAAAGAATTTTATTGTTTTGTTTTTTATTTATTTATTTTTTATTTTATTTGGTTTATTACGGGCATTTGTTTAGAAATTATCTAACTATTCTGGGGGTATCAAGCAGTATGACTTGTTGGGAATTTTTAATAAGTTCCTTCAACAGTTTCAGGTGGGCAGTTGCTGAAATAGTCGTTTTTGGAGTGAGTCCGTTGACCAAGATTATTATTACTTCAGCATTTTGGCCAAGTCCTGGAATTTTCGCAGTTTCTCGGCCTATGATTTAGGATATTCTCATCATTGAGGACTATGATATCAATAATATCGATTATTTTTAGTCTTTATTATTTATGTCTGTTTCCTATTTGTGTTTGCATTTCCTGTTATTATATATTATTCATAAGGTTCTTAGAACTTAACAAAATGTACATTGTACAATATGTAAAATTTATTTCAGCTTGCACATAGAGCTTATTTTATAAATTTATTCTGTTTCTTCTATTCTCTTTTTATTATTTTTTTGTGTTTTTTTTTTTTTATTATTATTCAAGATCATTTCTAGCATTTTATATAAGCCACAGATTTTTAAAGAGTTGAATTATTTTGTCTATAGATTTCTGACAATTTTTAAGATCCTCAGCTACATTTCAAAGTATATTTAGATGCCTGAACATTGTTTTATATTCCGGTCATTTCCCTATTATATGACATATGGTTAAAACTTGTGGGCATGGTTCACATAGAGTATACTGCACTATTCTGATAAAGATGAGATGTTTTTCTAAACACCATGAAAGTGGTCCATAAAAGAGGGATGAGATCCACAACAGTTTTAGAAATATCTTTAGTTTATGCTAGCCTTTAACCAAAGAAGAATTTGATAAAACTGTATCACAAATCTAATTAATCTTTTGTTCATTAAACAATAAAATAAATTAAAAATAATTCTCACCTCTTTGATGTAAATGCCTCTGCCTCTGCCTGATGGGATGTGGACGATCATCTATGTCCTGAAGTGGTATGAAAAAAAATAAAAATTTTATAGTAAAAAAAAAACTATAATAGACAAATAAATATTTTTAATTTCTAATACATTTGTAAGCGAAACAATTATTTATTCATTTTCTATAAACATATTATATTTTTGTAAAAGATGTCTTATGTAAACAAATGTCCCCTGGTCTATGGTTCCTGTCCAGAGAAAACTCAGATAAATTACAGGCAATTAATCTAGGATTCCTAATGGACATTTTGAGATAGCAAAAACAGAAAAAAAAAACTCAGCTTCAATCCCCATAGTTGCCTTGAAAATAATGCATTCATTTTCTATTTTATCAATGTGTCTGCCAAAATTTGATTTACTATCAAAAGGGCCGAATCTAAATAACCAATATTTACAATGAATGCCTTCATTCAGTTTAATTATTGTTTTTTCTTTTTATGGTGCATCAACTTCTGTGCCATTAGTGCCAGTAATTATTGTTATTTAGGTTTGGCCATTTTTGAAAGTAAATTAAATTTTTGATGGCACATTGATTAAATAGAAAATAAGTACAGATTTAACACGTTGGCGCCTAAACCGTAAGACATAAGGTCTTTTCTCCTGGCTGAAATTTTTGATTCCAAAAATGTTATCTTTATTCAATGCTATCAAGACAAATTTTACCGGTTTGAAAATTTTTCAACGGTAAAAAACGCCTGTCCAACACCCTTTGACAGCCAACATTTGAAAGGAAATCACTTCTAGACAGATGTTTGAAAGGTATGAGTGAAAAATATAAAATCGGGGAAATTCATGACGGAATATACTTAAAAATAAATAAATATTTTTTACAAATTATACAAGCAGAAATTGATTAATCAGTTTTAGTTTACAACTAATAAAAATTGTAGAAACAATTTCAGGGTGTCTACTACTTTTGTGAAAGCCAATTACGGATGCGCCTAAGTACTGGGATTACGTCACACTCCGGTAAGAACTGAAATTTTGTGACTTGGTTTCAAAATTCATGACTTTTTCGTGATTTTAGTGCCCTATTTTCAATTTTGTGACATTTTAATTACTTTTTCGTGCAGTAGACACTCTGAATTTTCAAATTTTTGTGGTAGCCAACATAGAATATTACTATTTTACTATTCGATACTTTGAATAGAAAGAAAGGAAATTTATGTTTCATTCAAACATGGTTTTCACAAAGATATTTCTATAAATAAATAATAATTAATTTACTCACATAAGGTATTCTTTCCCTGTAAGCTGCATGATGAGAAGAAGGATGAGGAATCTGAGGAAGTTGACGCTTCTTCGGTGAAGTAACGGGCGTCGCAGAAGCTGACCTACTAGATGCGAATCTCGGGACATAAGCATGGGTTGTAGGCACGATTCTTCGATAACTATATCAAATTATGAAATAATTTATGAATATGTGAATGAAGTAAATTAATTTTTTTCTTCTTCATTTTCATAATAATTATTAATTTTAATTACAATATTATTAATACTGACATATAGAAAGTTAGCCATCGAGGTGATAAGCAGTCTGGGAATAGATGGGATTTGGCTAAGAAACATCAATATGACTTTTATAACAATCCATATTCAGGATGTTTCGGCAACTCAACGGTAGCCTTTGTCAGGAATGAATGCAGGGTGAGTGGAAAGACCTACTTTAAGCAGTTAAGTGACCATGATGATAGAAAAATTATAATATATACTAACTTCTAAACTGATTTATTTGTATTTAGAATTTTTGAAAAAAAAAAAAAAAAAAAAAAAAAAAAAAAAAAAAAGGAATTCTTGCGCTAATGGATTAATGTATCGTCTTAATTCTCAAATGTTTATTTCTTAGAAAAATTAACTCACTGGGCTTGTATTTGAACCTAAATCCTCCCACTATTCTGTCTACCTGCTATGATATAAAGCCCAGGAGAGTAACTGGCAAGGCACCAGTGTGTAAAATGGGAGGACCTTGCTTCAAATCACAGCCTAGCTAGTAAATTTTTCTAAAAAATAAGGATTGTAAAACTTCAAAAAATTTAATTTAAAAAACTAATTAGTAATCGTGAATTGATGACACGATACAAATAATTCGTATACAAATAATTCTTTGTAAAATTTGAAGCCCTAAAAATTTAATGGATTCGTTTCCTAAGAAAATCATCCAATTTGTGTATACTAAAAACTTTAAAAAAAAAAAAAAAAAAAAAAAAAAAAAAAAAAGGCGTTTCAGTGATGCATTTAATTCATTGTTATTTTAAGTTTCAACATCCTCGTAATACTTGTAACTCATTAGATTCACAAATAAATCATTTTAATTCTAAAATTTTAACTTCTTTCCTCTAATGGTTTAAGACATAGTAAATATCTCTTTATCAACCATCAAAACTGTATGTACCTAGCTTCAGAGCTTGTACACCAGAGGGCACTTTTTAACACTCCAATGGTCGCTTCAGATCTCTCAGATACAGAGCATCTTACGCAGACTGTGTAAGGGGCACTAGTGCGCGGGTCTACCTATACCCTTTCCTATTCCTCGAGTAGGTAGTGGCTGATAGGTCAGTTCTAGTCTGATGCTCCTCCAAGCAGTGACTATCCACTAAAACTTTTTTGTATCTCATAGATACCACGCGACCATATTTTTACTTTTAGAAAAGAGGGCACATTGGTGTCATACGTACCACAAA
This sequence comes from Gonocerus acuteangulatus, assembly GCA_946811695.1. NCBI lineage: Eukaryota > Metazoa > Arthropoda > Insecta > Hemiptera > Coreidae > Gonocerus > Gonocerus acuteangulatus. The sequence goes on from OX328125.1 coordinate 20,648,101, forward strand.
ATAAAAACAACAACAAAATAAACGTACTTATGATATCAAGCATGAATATGGATGCAGCGATTGATGAAGAAACAGGGGTAAAAAAAAAATAGCACGGTAGCCGAGAGCACCAAAACTAGAAAGCTATGCCAAATGTTTTGGGCAAACAAGACTACAAGGCTCACCCAGTATAAATGCAAGGGGTGCGGCCAATATTTATGTCTCTATCATTGCACATTATATTGTCCAGATGGATGTAAAATGGATGATGATACAGAAGACGTTTTTTGAAGTTATATATTTCTACAAAATATTATTAATATTTGCCCTAATATTTCCTAACTACTTGTTATTTGTATATTTCAACTATATGAGTTTGCATATAATAAATAAATAACATATAATACAATGCAAGGCGAGGAATAACCCTTCAAAGTTCAACATATACATTTATTGTATAATAAAAGTATATGTTGAACTTTGAAGGGTTATTCCTCACCTTGGATTGTATTATTAATTAATACCCTTCCCCTTTTCATCAACATATTTAAATAAATAACTTTTTCTTGGTAAATTTACTAATGTTTTTATATATTAATGTCCTGTTAAGAGTTTTTGTTCATTTTTTAATACAATAGATAAAGTTATTTACGGTAAATAAGACTGAAACTCAGGCGTATCTCTCTGATTCGAGGCGACGACCAATTGTAGTTTCAATGGCGCGACCATTGGAGTGTTAATGCTATTCTCCAACATAGGCAAGAGTGACACAATTTCAGTTGAGTTTTATTTTGAGTTGTGACACTTTAGAAATACTGCGATTTATATAGTGTGATATATAAACAAATATAATAATTATGTAAACAAACTAGGCCATTTACCCATAATCTGGAGGTGAAAGACTTCGATGGGGGCTTTTAGATCTAGACCTTGTATGTACACTGGGGGAATCCGTTGGGGCAGCAGAATGTGATCGTTGATTCACTGCAGGCTGTAAATAAAAATTTACCTCCAGCTGTATATCAAAATTAATTTATTGAACTAATATGACAAACATTCATTCATCTATTGTTTGTTTTCCCTAAAAAAAAAATAAAGAATAAAGTAATAAATTTATACCTTTCGATGATGAGGTTCAGTCGGCAGTCCAAATTGTATCATCATACCTTTCCGTCCCTGTGGAGACATATCCCTCCGAGATTTTCGCTTTTCACTCATATCAACATCTGGCGGAGGGCTATAATCAAAATAAATAATTGAATTAGAATAAAAACAATTTCTCTGAAATACCAACTTAATGAGTGGAAACTTAACACTTAAACTTAAACTTAAAAGCGTGAGAACTTAACACTCTGTGCCAAAGGTCGTGGGTTCGATTCCCACCAAGGGGTGGTGGCTTTTCTTTAGAAAAAAGAAAAGGCATCAGCCCTATCCTGGCTAAAAATGGGTGGTAACCTATAGATAGCCCGTCCCAAAATTCTTAGTTAATAATAATGGATGTTAAAATTTAAATAATAATAATAATTTAATAAATGGACGTTAAAATTTAAATAAATAATAATAATTCAGTCTTAAGATATATGTATGAATAACTAAGAACTGAAAGTGATTTTATTAGACAAAAAGCCTTTCTTTTTATTTTGTTGAATATTTATTTATTTAAATTTTAACATCCATTTACATATCGCTTCTCGGCCTATTGACTAAGATCAAAGTGTTGAATACAAACCTGTGTCAAGACTTCCGGAGGTATTACTTTAGTATTTTGGCTCAAACTGGGTTAGACCTTGGAAAAATGTGCAATGAAGCTAAAATTAGCGTCGTCCCTCACCCCTCCAATGTCCACCATGTTGGTACTTTTTTAGCACTTTTCAAAGGAATGTAGCTATTGAGGTTGCACTGAGGAAAGAATTTTTGAAAAATTTCTTCAATTCTTCAATGATACAACCTACTGGATATCGAAAATGAATCCTGTTAAAATGTATATATATATATATATATATATATATATATATATATATATATATATGTATATATATGGGGCGAGGTTAGCTCATTGGTAGAGCACTGGACTAATAAGTTGGAGGACCTGAGTTCAAATCCCGAGCAAGCACTAAAGATTTTTTCTTCTAGTGTCTTCGTTCATGGGTTTAATTCGGCCTCCCTGACCTTCCCTAGGCCAACCCAGCCTTTAATTAATTTAATAATGGGTACCTTGGTTGGTGCTAATGACTCTAGCAGTCGAAGCAGCCAAGGGGAAAATTAGGCGGCCGGAGCATAGTACTGACCACACTATCTCCCTAGTGTGCCGTATGGCACACTAGGGAGTATATATTGTTCCTAATCTCACAGATGAGGTGCGCCCGACTGTGTGAGGATTAGTACGCGCCCGACCGAAGGTTAAATACAGTACTTGAATGATAGATTACCTAGTTGAACTTCCAACAGACGATATTGAGGCACCATCAGCTACTCTTCTTTCCCTTGAATCGTCAAGGTCAGAAGGATCCGAATCTGATAACCTAGAAGTAGTCGAAGGAGAGAGGTGTTCGGTAGGAGTCACAGCCACATCAAGGTCCCTCTCCAAATCCATCTAGAAATGTAACAAAAATAAATAGTTATGTCAGATAAACAAACAAGGAGAAATCTAAAAATACTAGTCTAGTAATTATAGAGAGAAAAGAGATATTCTCTATTTAAAAATTAAGTTTGCTGCCAAAATATATTAGGGTGCTATAAGCACAGAATAATTATCAATATTTTGAAAATTCTTTTAGTTTGTTAAAAAGGTTTCTGCATTAATTCAGAAATTTCTTAAAAATAAATTTTTATTTTAGACTATATTTTTTTTTTTCAGAAAGTGTAAATATGTATGCTCATGTGCCCAAAAATAAGAATAAATAGTTTGTTTTTTTTAATTTTAGAACGTTTCCTCCCTCCCTCCATAGGGAGGAAATCCACTTATGAGCTTGACCTCATGACGCAATCCGGAAATGACGACACAAAAATTTCATGTTTCAGATCCCATAGATCAATAATATAAAGATGGCTCAAATTTGTATTTATATATATTTGTCTGTTCGCTCTCTAGCTGCCAGACAAATGGTCCTATTTTGATGAAATTTGGTACAAAAATCTTTCGTCTAATTTGAAAGGTCAAATTAGTTAACGCGCAGAATATGTTCTCCGTTCTCCTGAAGATTCTCTTTGGACCAAAATTTGCGCGAAAAAAATCGTAACGCTTACGTTTTTGAGTTCATATGCTTGGAGTTACTCGTTTCATAGGTGTCTTAATGTAGAAAAACGAATGATTTGAGCTTGTGAGAGGTACTGGGAATCTCTCAAAATTTTCCCAATTTCTAACTTTTAGGGTATTGCCTGATGTGTTTCACATGGAGTGTGGTGAGGCTAGAAGAGAAAAGAGATGGTGGAACTGGCGGGAATTAAGTAAGGAATTTCAGAGAGAGGTCATGCAGATAACTAATGATGCAGATTTTCGAATGGAGCTGTACGGCAGGTAGGAATATAAAGATCGGAAGGATAGTAGTGTGTGTTACGGGTTTGAACAGAAAAATGGAATTACTTGAAATACTTGTAGATTTTCGGGATTAGATGACTTGGTAAATAGTCGGAGAGCTGGTAACGCACGTTTCATGAAGTGTCTTACGCACCTTGAAACTTTGCTATAATGTACCGCTTGGGTAGATGAGAAGGTATATATGTGTTAGCAAGACTTATCAAGGAACACCTGGTAATGTGCATAGGGTGAAGGTGAAAAAAATATTGCCCAAAAATAGCGTTTTATTCAGAAGCCAACTATCATTAATGTAAAAAAATTGCAAATTAAGGCAATTTTACAATAATTATAATACTATATTATAATAAATTATAATAATAATACAAAACAAAGTACCTAGTTTTTTTGTTTAATATTAAATGAAGTGCTTTATTCACGGTGAGATTTAAACAGCGTCTAAATATAATTGAAAATAATCACAAAAGGGCAGAAACTTTTGTGAGGTTAAATTATCAGGAAACATGAAAATAATAGTTGCCTATGATAGACTGCAATACACTGCGTGTAACCGTAAGAGTGAGTGAGAGCACCGATCATCTGGGCAGTTGTGGTTGTTTTCTGCGCTCTCATTGGTTCTTGCTCACATGATCTTGTGCTGCTGTCCTGGTTTGAATGGCAGTGTGAATAAATACTCATTTAATATTAAAATAAAAACAAATTAGTTTTTTTTTTTTTTTACATGTTATCCCCCTTAAAAGTGTCTGCCTTATTTATTGTAAAATTGTCTTAATTTCACATTAAAGATGGTTGGCTTCTTAGTAAAACTATATTTTTGGGCAATATTTTTTTCCACCTTTCCCCTATGCGCAGTACCTGGTATTCTGCGGTAAGTCTAGCCAACACATATATACCTTCTTATCTACCCAAGAGATGCAATATAGCAAAATTTCAAGGTGCATAAAACGCTTCATGTAAAGTGCGTTACCAGCTCTTGGACTGAAAGGACTGAGCCTTGGTAAGTACTGGTAAAGATAGAGAAGTAAAAGCCAATTCAACTTGTGATGGCAATATTAAAATTATTTCACTCACCATTTCATCATGGGCACTGAGGTGAAACCATTCAGGTTCATTTTCCAATAAGGCAACACTTAGTTCTATTAATACCTAAAACAAAACAGGCACATAATATTAAAACTAATTAATTCTTTAAAACATCTTTTTCTTCATTCTAACATTATACTTTAGTACATCGTTTTAAAAATATTTTAAAGAAAAACGACACAGAATTATTTGACCGATGAAAGGCTCAAATTATTCATAGTAGTAAATGATAAAGTATTAACACTAACACTATAGCAAGAAAAAAAAATCATATAGTAAAAATAGAAAAATGAGTAATTACCTCACCGAGGAAATCATTAGCACCAACTTTTAAATAATCCCAAACAGTAATTTCCACTACTCTAACCTTCAGGTCAGCCCGCCTGACAGAAGAGTAGACAAAGCTTTGGTTCCATTTAGGATCATTTGTGTTAGCCAGAGTTTTTGTTCTTCGCTTTGATTTTTCACTGAAAATCATAAGATTGGATAACTTCTTCTGAACAAAAAATAGACCAACGATTCAACAAACCTTTATCTGAGCTAAATTATTTTCACTTACATTGAGGCTTTTTGTATTATCAATAAAAATACATAGGCTCTTTAATTTATAATTGTATTGCCGTTAAACATCAACAAAATCAATCTCAGAAGAAATTGAAAGGATCTTCGAGTCAGTATAATTTGTCATATGCGCAGAATTAAAAGATTCAAAGAGTTTAGAAGAGAGGGATCTATGTCCTGTGACGGGTGAGGTCTTAAGTGCGAGAAGGGGGCCCTAAAGACATTTTTGTGGGGGAGGGCCTAGCAAAACTGTTACGCCTCTGGGTAAGTGAGCATTCTTTTTTTTAAAGAACTATGGGCATTCATGAACTGCCTGAATTATTTAAGATCATTGAGCTTTTAAAAGTATATTTGTCTTCTCAGAATTTTTTACAGCTTATTTTCTTTTATATTTAGTTCAGTTTGTACAAGTTTATTTGTTCAAACATATTCTAACAGCAATTAAATATGTATTGATAAATAATAATTTTAATTTATAAATAATGTGATGCGAAAGAATCCACAAATAAAGATATTTAAATATTTATGATTAGTTAATAAAAAAAAAATGCTCAAAAAAGCTGACGATAACGTCCATGAAACATATAGGACATTAAATAACAACATTAGGACTTATCTTGTATTTTTACAACATGCAATTACAAGTTATTTCTGCAGTTGGATGGTCTATTACTAAAGAATACACAGTATTGGATTTACACGGTATTTATCAATGAAACTGCTTTTTCAAGACTTTTTTTTTTAAAAAATCAATCTATTCACTTAAATTTTATTTTTGATATTTAAATTAATGATAAGCATGAATTTAAAGAAAATATGAGTACCTTCGATCAGGAAGAAGAAAAAGTTTGGCATACGGGCTTCTAGGAGTGCCATTGCTTCGAGGCATAAGACCAGCAGCACAAACTAATGTTACTACTAGCTGAAGAGCACCAGAATCAAACCACAGCTTTACCTGAAAGGAAAAAAAATTGCATTCCTCTAGGATTATTACAAAATATTAATAATAATGATGATGAAAATAAACTGCACAAAAATTAATAGGGGTATTCTTAATTTTGTGTTTTAGTAGACTCTCCCTTATCCCGCATTCTCTTATCCGTCGCTCCCCCTAATCTGGCGCCCTCCGAGAAGAATGTGTGACGGATCTCGAGCTCGCCGAAGCTAGACTGGTTCGAGGGTTCATAGAAAACCTTCCCTTCCTAGCTAGCGAAACAGTTGTTTCGTGGTATTTCATTGAATGGAAGTCAAAGGAGGCATATATGTTCCGTTTTAGAGGCAGGAACTTGTGTTTCAACTAAGAAAATAAATGTTTCTACAAGGTTGAACATTCATCGTGAGTGGAGTGCAAGTTTTAATAGTAATAATAATAATATGTACCACTTTAAATATGCTATATTTATTTATTTATATGCAATAATTTTACATATTATTATATCCTCAAATAATAAGGTTTTTCAAATACATAAGTGACCGTTTCCAACTGAATTCTCTAATCCGACTGTACCCTGGTCCCACCGACGCCGGATTAGGGAGAGTCTACTGTATTTATTTTGCCTAGCCTTTTAATTTTATTATAAACTGTATTAATGTTTATTACAAAAATTTTGAATAAAAAATATTACGTTTTTTGCTACAATAAAATTCAATTAAGGGATTTAAAAAAATAAAACATTTTAGTTGCTTACTTTATTTTCTTTAACACAATAGTTTTTAGAAACAATTAATACCTTGAATAATGTCCTCTGTTAGACAAAATCTGTGAGTACTTATTAGGCATACTGTCAATAACGTTATCATTGGTTTCATGAGGAATTTTAACTCCAGAGAATGCTGCTGTCAGCTCTTGAAGGGCAATTGGCTGTGGATGGTGATTACATCGCCTTCTCGTAGTGTTGTAAATCCCACATGTGCTCAATAGGTTTGAGGTTTGGAGAAAACGGGGGAAGGGCAGACGGGGAATTCACAGGTATTCAAAAACTTGATGAACAACTCTTCCTCTATGAGGTCGAGCGTTTTAAACAAGAAATCGAAAATCTCTCCCAATGTGATCCCTTGTTTATGGGACATATTCCTCAATAATTTTGTGAGCTTAACAGAGTGCTGTGATTTTCAACAGTGAGGAGGTTCATTCGTCCTCTCATGTAGTTGCCAGCATTACACAACCCCATTCAAACTGCACTGAAGGGAGCATGAACTGGAGACAATGTATGCATTCCTTGTTCTCTGTAGACTCATCGGCATATGCTGTCACTATACAGACAGAAGCGCTACCCATCAGTAAAGATGACAGCATTCCAGTTATTGTCCTCTTCTATACGCTCTCCCAAGTACATTTTCTCTGCTGCTGGTGGCGGGACGTTGCTGCAGGTCATCTCAATAGAGCATAAGATGTCAGACCAACTTCCTACAAACGATTACGAACATTTGTTTTGATAAAGACCAAGACAAAACACCTTGAACTTTATTAAGGATCCGGCGGAAACTGTTCTTCTGGCAGCGAACACAATATTCCAATCCTCTCTTTGCCTTGTAATGCATTGCGATCCTCTGTCCTATATTGACGCTTTTAGTCTTTCTGAATCGAGCTAAAGCCCAGAAGACCACCCGAGAGACTCTGCAATATCAACTTGCTGGTGACCTTATTGCTCATTGTTACAATAATACTGAGAACTTCGGGTTCAAGATGATGTCTTTCCATGGTTAGTTAAAGTAAAACTGGATTAAAATATAGACAAGACAAGAATAGTTGTTTCTTTATAAAATAAATAATCTTCATGTTTACAATTCTTAAGAAAATCAGTTATTATAAAAAGAATTACGGATTGTTTTGTATTTTCCATTTTGTTTGAGCCAACCAATGTTTAATATATTGGCTAATTTAACTAAAATGAATAGATGAAGAATAAATTATAAATATACCTATTCATTTTTGTGCAGTTTATTTGGCATAATATCAAATATGTTAGTTTTTTTACAATTCATCATTGAGTGAAACAAAATACTTAAATTTGGTGTTGAATGGTTTCTGGGAATGCTTTGTCCCATTTTAGTGCCAATCGTCATAAAAATATTTAAATTGTACATAAGAAAGTTTCATTTAAAACATAAAGCAAGGTTATGTTTAGCAAAATTAAGGGTGGGAACTTAGGCATGAGTCTAAGTGGAAATTATACATTTTTCCAGAGAATGATATTATTATGATAACTCCTATAATTTAAAAGAATTGAAGCTATCTTGCAAGGGAAGAAAAAAACATAACACAAAGTATCATTATTACCTGTATTCGACCGCCTACATTTGAGTTTGGTGTCCTTCGTGGTCTCATACGGTGTCCATGAGTCCCGTGAATATCAGGGGAGCCAGGAGATGTTACAAGAACACTAGGTTTATCCTTGCGTCCCTCATAAACATCTAAACATACAAAATAATTCTCTCCCTAAAAAATCATTAAAAATTGATTATTTTTATGATAATATTAGTTATAAAATTAAAATCAGTGGTGTTCTTCGTTTCAACATTGGAAAAAGTGTGAGTGGTGGAATGAGGAAATGAGTTCCAGCACTTGATAATTGCAATAACTCATTAGCCATATGAAGATTGCTGGTCATTTTTAAAGAGCTAACAAGAAAACAGGAGTTTTTAAGAATCTTTAATTCCAAGTTTCAGAGTGTACATTATTGCTGGTCTCCCCTTGGTAGGAAGGATAACGAGGCAGTTTCCTACATACGCAGATGTGGGTGTGTGAGTCTGAAAGGAGCAAGCCGAGTTTTTCCATTTATGGGCTCGCAGGAAAAATGTGCTGGTCCATTATGGATGTTTAGAAAGTGCCTAGACGTATAGATAGCCCAGCGTTAATAAAAAAAAAAAAAGACTGCTTTGCTTTTTTAGGGTTTTTGAGAATTTGTTTTTATTTTATTTAACACCCTCTCCCCTTTGCACAACCTACCTTAAAAATATATAATATGGATTGCTTCCAACAATACTATTAACACATTTACTGCCACAGTAATTTTCAAGATTTTGGTCTAGAAAGCCAATTTAATTTAATCATTTTTCTTATTGAAAACTATAATTACTTTATGTAATGACCACCATATAATAAAGCATATAAATTTTTTTCTTGCACACAAAAAAAGGTTGTATGAAAAATCTCGACGTTGGTTTATGTAACAGAAAGTTCTTAATGGAAGCCACCTACAAGTTTGTTTGTACCCAGACACACTTCGACCTGTTGTTATGTTACTGCTTTGCTAAATTTTTTGTTCCCTTCCGTGAGGCCATCTTTTCATATTAACACTGACTTACTACGAGTTACCTCGTAGCTGGCGTCCGAGGCAATAACGCAAAGTACGAGATAACTCGTAGTTGGAAGTCAACGTATTAAAATTCTTCAAAATCGTGTTTTCAGCTCCCACATAAGACAACTCTAATAAAATGTACAACAAACGACAACTGTACTAACAGGACACGATGTGTAAAACGCCACTGAATAAAGTTCATCACAAATGGAATAAAGCTGGAAAAATTGAAGCTAAAGGGCTGTGAAGGTATTAATTGAGAATATCTTGTGGATGAAATTAATAAATTAAAAAGCAAAAGTGTGAATAAATCTCCCACCGTGAATTAAACTGCTATTACAGTGTCCACATTGTAGGAGTAAAATAAAACATTTTAAGCACATACGTCTTTCATCCTTGCATTATTAAAAATAATGCATACTCTTCTTAGCTTTTTCGGTAGCAAGTTCAGATAGCTGGCAAAATAACAATATATTTAGAGAACAACTCTGGGTGAAAAATAAATGACTACTCTACAAAGAAAATTAAAGTCTAATTATAAGTAAGAAAAATGACAAAGGTACATCAACTGCTGAGATCATTGAGAACATAACATTTAAAATTTCAAATATCGTTTCTGAGTGTGGTTTTGGAACAAATTGATTACACCTGTTACAATACAATGCAATATATGTGTATACAGGGAATTGTGCTTAAGTAATTCATTTAATCCATTGACCTATTAATATCTGGTGAAAAATAAGTCTGCAAAACAAAATCACTTTTCAATAAATTCAAATGTGAAAATATAAAAAAAATAAACGTGCAGAAATCTGGACAGACATTCTAAAAACAATATCACATAAATATAGATAAGTAAAAATAAATTACACAATAACAAGTAAATCTATTGAAATAGTCATTAGTAGAAGTTAGATTAAAATTAAACTTAAAGCTATTTTAAATTTAAAGAAAATTATGCTCTGTTGGTAGATTATTCAAGAATATAGGTCTGAAAATTTAAATGAAAGAATAACACTCTGATTACAGCCATGCATGCTCCTTAGTAAAATTACCTATAACAAGAATATGTACAATAATAGAATTAAATGCATAAATTAAGTGACAAATACCTCTTAATAAAAACAAATTGCATAAGTTAAGAGTTGTAGAACAATTTAAAATTTAAAAAATATTAGAAAAAAAGCTTAATAATGACCTGCAACAGCATAATGGTAAAGTTGAAGAATCATAATGCTAATTTTAAAGAAATAAAAACAAAAATCTACTAACTTTAACCAAAATAAATGTATTAGGTCATCCCATAAGTAATGCCAGTTTTTAATATTCTGTATGTTAATGTTCTCTCCTTTTCAATATATTTTTGTTAACATTTGTTGTCTATTATAGAATTAAATATTCTTGTATTTATCATGTTTTGATTGGTGAAACTTGTTTATTCTGAGCTGAAATTTCATTTGAAATGGATCTCCTGAGACACCACTTATGCCATGTTATGCTTTGGGAATTCGATAAAGGAGAAAATTATGCTTCAATTTATCAAAACCTTGTAGAAATACATGAGGAAAATGTCATTAGTGAGCAACAAGTGCAGCAGTGGTTCGAACTATTTCGAACGGAAAACCGCAAGCTTGAAGACGAGCCTCGTACAGGTCGACCAACAGAGCTTGCCGATGAACACCTGCAGGCTACTGTAGAAGAAAATCCTGTTGAAACGGTCAATGAACTAGCAGAAAAATTTGGATCGACACATTCTACAGTCCACCGACATTACTTATGAGATGACCTGATATTATTAATAAACTAAATGTCTAATAAGCATTTCATATAATCTGCTTCTGAAATATTAACGGTTACTAAATTCTCTACAAAAACTAAGTGCATGAACAAAAATATATAATGTACAAACAGGAAACACACTATACCATTAAATTAAAAGTTACTAAAACAAAAATACAATTTTCACAGTCCCATACTCATACACCCGCGCATATGTATGTTTATGGATAGGTATGCATACGTTATTTTTTGTGCTCTAAAGTGAGGTGAGAATCACAAGGATGTAGTAACAAATGTGGGGAAAAAACATTTGATGGAAAAATACATGTGCAAGGTTCAAGAGGGATATTGTCATTTAATGGAGCATTGTTTTTTTTTTTTTTTTTTTTTTTTTTATTAATTATAGGTGCTCTGTTTGTCAGGGTCATTAGGAGCAATTAAACATACTCAATTTGGAAACTTTTGCATCACCCCGTGATTGTATTCAATTGAGATCTGCCCTTTTCTCAGATTAAAAAAAAGTTTGACTCGCATGAACTGTGCCATCTTAGCGCAGTTCCGTTCATATCCCTAGTGCCATTGGTACAGGAATAGGAGCGTTTATTGATACGTATTGATCTTTCATGAAAAATATACAATGAAACTTCAAAGAGAAGTAATATATGATTATGATGAAAAAAGAAATGGTCAAAAACATTAATTAAATTCATAAAATTAAGTTAATGTATATTGGTTTCCACTGAGCACATAACATATTATATAGTTAATTTTTTCCTAACCAAAAAAGTTTGATATTCAAAGGTATACTGGATTAATGACCTGACCAATACTTAGCGGGGTAATAACAAAAATAAAACAAAGAAAAACTTTTTGAAGCCAAGAATAAAGATACTTTTTGGGACTTTGAGAGAAGATTTACGCCAGTTTAAGTTCCCAAAATTTGAAGCAGATTAACACTATCAGGACCGATGGCTTCAACAAAAATTTCCATCAGGGCCCAAGACTTCCTTTTGAATAGTTATTTCGGCAAACATATATCAAAAAAATAAACTTTTGAAATGATGTACTTTTAGTGGATTAATTACAATTTAGTTAAGTGAGGCTTCAAAACAAGACACATCACTATTTTTATGATTTTGAGATAATAGTTGATTTCACAAGTTAAAAATGTCCTCTATATACTGGTAAAGAAAACAATTTTCAAAACACAATAGATCAAGCTATTTTTTAATGTTGAAGTGGTAAGTTGGTTTCAAAATAACACATACATCAGTGAATTTTAAAACTAAGTAAGTCGCATCAAAAATAAAATTTCCTTCAAAATAGATAAAATAACAGATAAACTTCTCAAATTCCTCAAAAACAATCTTCTGTGATACTTACAACTTTCAAGAAATTTAGTCACATATATAAAATAAGATTTCTTCTGTTTTTGGTGTTTCTTGAACAAAATGGTTTCAATGATGTGCCTTGTTTTGATACTAGGCAACTGGGTGTCAATAAGCCACGACAACGGGCCCGGTGAAGGAATTTTTCTGGTGGATTCATTATTATACGATACCAGACCCGCAAACCTAATTGGGAATAACATAATGAGGTCCCTAACCTAATACGAAGGGTATAGGACAAGGCCCAGAGTAGTGGGAATAGAAAGAAAGGCAAGCTATCTGCTGACACACAAGCCACTACGCTGGGCCCGCAGAACACATCAAGTATGGTGCTCATTAAGTCCTTAAGGCTGGACTGAGAGTACCATTTGGTGCTCACCCCACCCCTTCCAAGAGACGGAAAGCACCAAATGGAGCTCGGGCCCATTCAGTTTCTCGTTGCAAAAAAAAAGGTCAGTAAGATGGGAAGGAAATTAAAATCAATCGCAGCAATAGCGCAAGATGGTGGCAGCATTGAGCATGTTAAGACCCAGTTGTTAGGCATTACTGTGTCCAAACACAACGACGACCCATCTCATTTCTAGACATAAATCTTGAAAAGGTCTGGTATCTGCCTTCACATGCCTTTGTATTCAAATTGTGGATTCTTTAAAGTTGGTTTATAATTATATTACTATATTTGTCTCCTATTAGATTATGTAACAAGACCTCCACAGCTGTTACATTTTAAAGAAAGTGTTTTCCTACAAATTAAACTATTGGAAACCTGTTAATTAATAATTTGACGTGGTAAATAATAAATATGATAAAAATCCTTGGTTTACCACATCCAACCTTGTGAATTTTCCATTTTCTACCCCTCCAGATTATGACAATATTTCAAAATCTCATTAGATTTATTCCAAATTTAATATTAAACTAATTTTTGGTTATCTCTAAAAGTGATCACTGCTTTTGTTTCATTACAATGTAGCTGATATTTAACGAAATGGTTCCCTTTTCTATTTCATTCCTTTGAATAAGTAATGAATACTATGCCTTTCTCACAGAGTAGTTCATTTTTATGAGAAAGTAGCACATATTATACAGAACACATTCAACCAATGAATTTCCTGTGCTCATGCGACATCAATATGAAGGATTCACTTCACATTACTTAATTAGAAAGGCTTATCAATGATATAGACAAAGAACATGTTTAGGTATTTTCGTTGTCTGGTGGTTAACTTGAGTGAGATACTTTAATCTCATCGTGAACAATTCAGGTGTATAAAAAAACAAACAAAAACACCTAAAGTTGTCAATAAATATAATAATAAAAGTAAAATAAACTATAAGTAGTTAAAACAAATGAGTATATGGTTTTCCATGACAAATCTGAAAATAAATCACTTAAAACTACAAGCACGACTGATCTGATAGAAACTCCTTCTAAGTGAGAGGAATGTTCTTTTTTTACTAATTTTTGTAAGTACACATATCTTTCAAACATCAATTAGTCAATCTCAAGTCGACAAGAGATTCATTTTTAGCTGGTAACCAATTATAGAAAGGTAATAAAAAATTGATACGTATGTATTAGTGTGGAGTATCAATGTTTATTCTCTCTAATTAAAACCACATGCATTACACAGATGAAAAATATTATTAATTTCAATTATTCAGTTTTTCAAATCAATCTTTGAGTCAATGATCTGTCCTTCCGTGAAATGAAATATCTTCTGACTTATTTTGTCACTAATGCAAATAAGTCAAGGCAGTGAGGGGGGGCATTTAATTGACTAAAATTCTAAGGAAACTGAAAGAAAAATTCATGGCTCAATATTGAGTCTACTACTAAACAAAAAAAAACTGCTAAATTCAAACATGCCTTATACATTTTAAATATTTTAAACTACTTAAAATCTAATTTCATTTCCTAATGTTAAGACTACTGTGCAAGCTAGTATTTTGAGTGCAGGCATAAATAAAAAAAAATAAAGTAAAACTATAATTTTAATTATCATAATTTCTTCTTTAACTGTTTTTTAAACTGTAATCTTAGCTCTTAATGTTTTTGTTTTGTTTTGTTTTTCTAAAAAGTGGTAAATAAGCATGAAATTTAGAAGTCAAAAGAGAGGTTTCAAATAGAATGGATTTCACATAATTTTCCAGGAATGAACTTTTTAATAAATGTTTTCTATTATTAGTCAATATCATTGACTCGGACTTTTATTTGGTGTTAAACAATTAAACAGATTGAATATTTTTTTAGCGCAAAACAAGAATTATTTACACAGATTTGAATCATTATGTAAACAAATATACTGCTACAACCAGTATTGATGTACCTCTAATTATAGCTTAATGTTTTTTCTAGCTATATATTATGTTTTTCTGTTTTTGGAATCTTTTTTGTACATATATATATTAGTATTAACACTGTCCTGCTTGTTGTTACAGCCCTGATGAAGGCTTGAATTTCAAGCCGAAACATTGGCAAACAATAAAACCATTTTCACATGTAAAATGTAGTTTTATTAAGAAATAACGACCGAACCCTGACAATTCCTACCTTCACATTTTTATTCAATGTTTCTTTATTATTGTTACGATTCCAGTAAATTAATGTGAAGCAAAAATATAAAATAAAATGACAAACAAATTAAAAAATAATGTGCAAAATTGTAATCACTACTCTGAAAATTGACTACGATGAGGTGCAATAATTATGCTTAGCTAAATAATACTTTCATTCTCGCCGTATGCCGAGCCCCTAAAAAAAAGGAAATAAGTTTGCCCTCACCCTTATGAGTTTGGACTGGAGTGTAAGGAAGACGGGGATGCCTTGTATCTAGAGGCCTGCACACAACAAGTTCTACTTGTGGTGCATCTTTACTTGCAGCAATTATATCTTGCACTTCTTGAGCACTTTTTCCTTGAAGTGACTGATGGTTCCATTCGAGTACTTCATCTCCTGAGAAAATAAAAAAATAAATTTCACTTCAAAGTGTGCTTGTTATAAGCAAATAATGTGATAATAAATTAATCAACGGCCATGGTACAATTATTATTACTATTTGTGCTAATTCTTGTTCGGACGAACAAAAATAATTGACTATAGCTGGACGACATCTTGGTTAATGTTAATTTTCGTTAAATGTCCATACATTACCCATTGCTCATAAAGATCGGCTATTTACTTGTCAATTACCTCTAAATAGAGGTGGTGCCGTTTTTTTTTTTTTTTTTTTTTTAAAGAAAAGCCACAATTCTATATGCAGAGAGTTAACCCTGCATCGGGCGTGTTGGTTCTATTGGGGCAGGTGGATGGTTTTTAAGGTACCACCATCCCATACCTCAACACAAAGTGCTTCTACCTGCAGTACCTTCCTAGGTTGGTCCCGTCTACACGGTGTCCCACTTTAATTGCATGTCAGATCGATTGGGAAGGGGATAAAGCGTCGCTGTCCCAATAGGCCCATTGAGCCTGATCCCGCCACAATTATTGAAGTTTGTGAATTTTCTTAGAACTATTTTTTCCTCATTATTTGGGTAATTTCGACAGTATTTGCAAAGCCGTTCTGTTCTTAGGCAGATTTTTTTCCGAAATGCCAAGAAAACATTTGATCTCACCATCGGAGTAATGGGATGTTGAGTTGGGAGTTAAATCTAATGTATTTCTGAGGACTAATAGTGCTCAAACTCAGAAAATATGTTTCTTGATTATGATAATTGACTCAAATTTACCCAATTTTGAAGGGCTTAGAAAAGTTACCAAACCTTTTTTTTTATTTATTTTTTTTTTTTACTGAGGGCGATTAGTATACATCTATAGAGAGTAAATATGTACTGGTTCGGGTGATAGAGCTCTCTGATAGAGGTGGGAAGTCTGAAACTGAACATAATGTCCTTTGCGATACCACAAAATCAGTGTTTTAACTATTTATTTTTTGGCATTGAGCTGATTCATCTATTTACAACATTTTAATTTTTATTTTACTTCTTAGATGTCTGCATGTATGGCAATGATGCCCTAGAAGAAAGCACCGTCCGTAAAAGGTTTCCGTGGTTCAAAACCAGAAATTTTGACTTGGAAGACGCAAACTGTTGATGATGACGAAATTCAAGCAATAGTCACAGACAGGATAATGCAGAAACGCTAAACATATCTTGTACAAGTCTCTCAAATTGTTTGTGGGCTGCAGGATATGGTTCTCGAAGTGATATATGGATTCCTCACAATTTTACGGAATATAATTTATTGGACTGCATTTCCATTTGCCATTTCCTCCTAAAACGCAATGTTAATGATCTATTTTTAAACAGGTTGATAACAGGATGAAAAGTGGGTCCTGTACAATAATACTGAGGGAAGAAAGTCCTGGGGAAAACGAAAGGAGCCACCGTTAACAACTCCAAGAGCAGGATTACATCCAAAAAAGGTTATGCTGTGCATTTGGTGTGATTGGAAAGATAAAGGACACTTTTTGAGCTCCTCCCGCCCAACTAGACCATTAATTCTGAAGTATACTATGCCCAGTTTGAACAAATAAAAGCAGCGGTTGAACAAAAGTGTCCAGCAGCTAATCCCAAAGGCATAGTTTTCCATCACGATAACGCCCATCCTCATTTATCTTTGCAGACCCGGCAAAAATTATTGGAGTTTGGCTAGGATGTGATCCTCCACCCCACCCTATTCACCAGTCCTTGCCGCAACAGATTTTCACTTATTTTGGGCCCTTCAAAACTCTCTTAATGGGAAACACTTTAATTTGCTCGATGACTGCAAAACGCACATACAGGAGTTCATTGTGCAAAAATACAAGAAGTTTTGGGAGGACGGAATTAAAACATTACCTGAAAGATGGCAACATGTAATAGATCAAAATGGGGCATATGTAAATTGATTAAAAATATTTACAGGAATCTGAAGTTTTCATTGAAATCACCACTAAAAACCGCTACAAACTCAATACTTCATAGAGAAGAACAAAATTGGTACTACAAGTTGCAATCCGACACAAGTGTTTATAATTCATTGGTTCTTTCAAAATCAATCTTTAAAATTAAAAGTATGGTAATAATACCAACAAGGATGAGGAATAACCCTTCACAACTGTACAACATACTTTTATTTCAACGTTTCGGACCGTTCGTCCATCTTCAGGCAATCTACAATAGTATACTCATTACTAGACACTGCAGAAAACAAGCTTTATAATTACTATCAACCAAAACCTTACATCATCTAATGCCAATTATTAATGATGTAAGGATGATGTAAGGTTTTGGTTGATAGTAATTATAAAGCTTGTTTTCTGCAGTGTCTAGTAATGAGTATACTATTGTAGATTGCCTGAAGATGGACGAACGGTCCGAAACGTTGAAATAAAAGTATGTTATACAGCTGTGAAGGGTTATTCCTCATCCTTGTTGGTATTATTAATTAATACTCTTCATCTAGTCATCATAAGTATGGTAACTTTTGCTCTTGAAATTTTTGCAATGATTTCAATATAAAAATTTGACAACCCATGTTCAAAGTTCCTAAACACTTTGGAGCTCATAACACAGGATCTTCAGCAGCTATGCTTTTGTATACCTTGACTTAAAACACACCCAACCTATCTTAGAGCAATTATAACCAAATAGTTTTTAAAAAATAATGAATAACCACTGAAATTTATAAATTTAAATCTTGACAAAACCTTCACTCTTTTAATAATTGGATTGTAATAATCAACCTTTTTCTACCCTTAATTCGTGGCTATGAATACATAGTAAAATATACAGAATGAAATTAATAGTCTCATTTTCATAAGCTATCCAGTTCTGGAGATTTACAAAAAAGATACAATGTGTCAAATCATTCAGAAGAGAGCTAACCATTACACAGAAATATAATGTTTCCTAAACTTTTTGTAAGTCTCGCAGCACCCTTTAATTTCCTTGGCCAACATTCTCTAATATTCTATCATGCCATTCCTTTATTTTACAAACATTATGCACTGAGAGCATAGAATCCCTTCTTGTAAATAGATTAAATCTTTTGTAAATCATTATATTTGGATTCAGAAAAAAGCGTAAAGGAATAAGCATATAAAATTATAATTAGATAAAATTGTTTTTCTAACTAATTAGAAATTCTTCTTTTATTTATTAGATCTGCATTTAATGAGTTTAGAATGTACAGAATGGTAACAATACAACTCGCATAATATGCATTTAGATTAAAGCCGAGTTTAACATCCTCTGAGGGGGGTCTCCCCATGGTAATGCCTTGGATTCTCATGCGAGTTCGAAACCGCCTGCAGCAAGTTGAGTTTTTTCATTTCAGGGCTCATTGCAAAAATTCTTGCTCCATCATGGACGTTCAGAAAGGATGTCAACCTACTGATAGCCCGGGGCTAATGTTCTACACTGTTTATGGAGTGAATGAGGAGCTCTATGGTGAGGTGAGGGTTTCGAAGATTAGCATTCCTCTGTCCGACAAAAAATCTGTTAAATTGATGTTACAAATTTAATATGTTTATGTCTTTGAACTCTTGATAAGCAATTTGTTATTGATAAATGCTGGAGTTTTTTAAAAAATAAAATAAAATAATAATAAACTTGTAAAAACCGTTTTAAGAAAATTCTATTAATGTCATAGATTAGGGAGTACAATATTTTAAACTAACTGAGTTTTTCTCAAATATAACAATAAGGCAATAATAAAAACAGTGCAATTTGGGGTTTTCAGTCATTTTTAACCCGTGGTGTGTATAAAGTGTCTGACAGACACAAGGAAAATTTCAGTGAAGTATGTTGGCAGCAGTGAGCATCTAGATCAGGCTTTCCCAACCTTTATTTCGCCGAGCCTCCCCAAAACAAAAACAATATAATCATCCTCCCTTAAGTTAATTTGTAATGAGCGAATGATGAGCTTATGAATAAAAATGATTACTATGCCCCCTGGTTGGGAAGTCCTGATCTAGACCCTAGATACTCACTGCTGCCAGCATACTTCATTGAAATTTCCATCCTTCATTGATATTTTATATTAAAAAAACATTATTTTATTATTGTTAATGACTTTCTGTTGTTATATAATTGTATTCTCTACATTAAAATCACAAATAATATTCTAAGGGTGGCCATACAAGGTGATTAGTATCTCAAGATTTGGACTGCACAGTCCAAACCTTGAGATATTCCACACCGTTTATTAGACAGCCTTGAGGCCAGAGTTGAACTGTACAGTCCATCGAAGTAGAATGAAAACACCAATAGATTAACTATACAAACCAATGATGCCAGGACTGTGTAGGCCAGGCCTGGCGTGTGTGAACAAGAGGATATTTGCTTCACATTCAGTGGGTCTACTATAACTGGACTGTGCAGTCCTTGCCTTGAGGATTATTAAGTTATCGTGTGTGCGCTAGACCCAAACAGTCGCAAACTGTGCGGTCCCGGCCTTGAGCATTGAACTAAATGTGTATGGCCACCTTAATGTTTCATCCTGAATGATCCTATTACCAACATTACACTCTCTCTAAATTCCATTCTTTATTTCCTTTTTTTTTTTTTTTTTTTTTTTTTTTGGCGTGTCAACCTTTGAGGTCGTTAATGCCAGTTTCAAATAGTATTAAGTATTCTCAATGTAGAAAGTTTAAATAAAAAGAATTTCTTTGAGAACTGCAATAATTAAGTCCACAGGCTTTCAAAAGAGTTTTTTATTCCAGAAACCGCTACTATTGAAAGACCTATGAGATTCACAGGATGGGGATAGTTGGGGTTTAGTTATAAAAGTTTTCATTTTGTAATTTTTTAATAGAAATCAGTTTGAGTTACTCCAAGATTTCAGCTTGATTTTCTAGCCTTTATCAGGCCTATTAGAACAGGAAACAATTATTTGATTGGGAGTTGCTACATCACTGAACATTGTTAATCTCCATGATCAATGATCGTCTAAGATTTCAGTTTCAGGATGGATAGAAAGGCCTTTTCTCGAACAAGAGAAAATAATCTTTATTATCACAGAGCGTTTTCAGAGCACACTCCATCATCAGTGCTCTTAGAGCTGGCCTGTTCTTATTCTGTGTATTGTGAAATTTTCTTAAAAATAAGTCAGCTTTAACATCTTCAGCACCCAAGAAAGGCCAGGAATTCCTCAGGAACCCCAGGTATGTCCAAGCCCCTATTGCCTAAAGATATGAGATTACCTAATTTACAGGACCAGTGAATGTGTGATGGATGAATGCTCTGAACTAATAAAAATTATTCGTTCTCCATTGAGGAAGAATAGGTATTTCTTTTGTCATCTTCAACCCTCCTGAAACCCCTGCCACAAACTTGTCAGATTCTTAAAAAATTTAACAGCACAAATCACCTAAGTTGATGATCATACCAGAACCTTAGAAGAGAAAGGACGAATCTGAAAAATCAACTTTTTTTTTTTTCTGAATCAGAAAGATGTAGGTAAAACAATGCTTTGCCATTTTTCTCTGGTTCACTTTTAGTTTTCCCACAGATTCAAGTTAAAGTGAATAGCACCGTCATATATGGAAAATTCAATGTCCGATTTTCCTAAAGGAGCAAGGGTGAATTCCGGATCTGAAACTCCCCTCCTAGCATTTTGTTACCCATAAATTACTTGTAAAATATAAATTTCAATTGCATACTTTTTCAATCAGGTATTATAAATCAGCATTCCATTGAGTAAACATTCACCCTTGCTATCCTGAAGCACCCGGATTTTGCAATTTTCCCTTTCTCTTCCAAGGTCCTGATATGTAGCAGTGTCATAAAATAAATGCCAAGGTAAATAATGAAGCTTGATTATATTAACCCGGGAAAGGTAGCACTCGCCGAGGCGATGAAGAGTCCGCATACTTCTGCAATTTACACATTTCCCCCAAACACAACATCATCCAATTAGTAGGAGTTCTACCACCTCTTAGTAACACACTAGATGCTGTTGGATTAAGGCCTCTTTTCATAGGTAAGTCAATTATTTGATTTATTTTTCAGAAGTAACGGCGTCGGAAAGACGAACTCTACCTCAAACGTATTTTTTCCATTAGTCTTGGAAACGAAGTGCTACCTTTAGAAGCCTATTGAATGTTCGTAAAAATGACAAAAACTATCTCTTCAAAAACAATTATCTGTCCGTCTTGAAGGTTAATTCCGCCTGTTGGAGCAATACTTTATGTCATGCATTTTCATTTCATTTCTTTTGAGCCTCTGTTATCATTATTTACAGATTTATTCATGATGAAAAGTTACAATGAGACGTTCTCTCGGCACAGATGAAGACCATGAACCTCAGACTAATCAATCAGTAAACTTGGGGCCTCGGAAAATGTTTCAATTGTAATAAAACTAGGCCAAGATTTATGTTGTAAAAATAATTATTTTACTTACTTTCTACATGCTTATGTAAAGGTTCCTAAGTCATTGTTCCTGTTTAGTTAGTAATGTCGAAATATTAGTAATGTTCATTTATTTATTTTACATTTTCATAGCAAATAATACTTTCATTACCTTTTCCATATATGTTCCTATTTTTAGTATAATGTTTGTTTGTAATATACATTCATTTCTAAATCTACTTTATACCTGATGCTTTAAAAAAAAATAAAAAATAAAAAAAAATTGGAATTTCTTAGATTTTAAAAACGAAATAAGCCTAAAAAGAGAAGTATTGTGTCAATCTTATTCTTTAGAAGATTATAATATTACATTATTCCATTAAAAAAATTACATGGTTTCGTTTAAAGCAAAATTAAACGCCTTCGTCTCAGTGACGTAGCGCTACCTAAATCAACCCTTGGAGAAGCGCTACCTTTCCAGGGTTAAGAAAATATTGTTGGTGAATTCCCAAAATTCTAGGATAGTGACTCAATAAAAATTTGTATAACTTACCTGGCCTGAGTTGCCCCTCTACATTGGCAATGCTGCCCTTTTTCACTTTCTCTATGAGGGCTCCCCTCGCACCAGATTCCAGAATCTTTCCTCCAACCACCTTAAGACCAAGGATCGAAGCAGGTCCGACTCCTTCCCTAAGACTCTTCTTCAAAACCATATGTCCTATCACTGACCTTCCATCCTTGCTCAGGTTCCAAGATAGCGGGTTCTATGTAAGAACAAATGATAACATCAAACACAAGAGCATTGTCTAGGAAATATCTACTGCAATCATAATCTCTTTGCTAATCTATAATGAAGTTAATAAAATAAAAGTGTCTAGGTACCATCATTAATATAATTGAGGAGATCCGGTGGCCGTAAGGGTTAAGGCGTGAGCACTTAACACTCCGTGCCAAAGGTCGTAGGTTCGATTCCCACTAGGGGCGGTGGCTTTTCTTTGGAAAAAAGAAAAGGAATCACCCCTATCCTGGCTAGAAAAGGGTGGTACCTATAGATAACCCGTCCTGTCGTAGTTAATAATAAATGGACGTTAAAATTTAAAAATATAATATAATTGAATTGGATAAAATTATATATAAGTCAATCAATATTTCAAATAGAATGATTTTAATTCACAACTTTGTATAATTTAGTAAGGAGTACACCGACTTTCTTGTAAAGCTTCTCAAATCATGATTATAAATTAGAAACAATCTAAAGTGCAAAGGTAGATTGGCAGCCAATACAAAATCAAATAAAAATAAACCACACAAAAACAGAAGCAGTTCTATTTGCAAAGAGAAGACTGCGTCAAGAAATTAATATTAAAATGCAAAACAATATAATACCATGGGCACACCGTACAAAATATTTAGGACTAACTCTTCATAGAGGTCGCACCTTCGCCGAGCCCATAAACCAGAATTGTGATAGCTGGATGAAATTACTATATTCAATGTTCCTCTATTTAAATAAAAATCTAATTTAAACTCTAAAAACAAAACAATTCTATATAAAATGACTATACGCCATGTATTATTATATGCTTGTCCTGTTTCGAGCTCAACCAGTTAAACAAACTACAAAAAACTTCATGTTATCCAAATCATCTCTCTCCGAATAATAAATGACTACCCTAGGTACACTAATATTACTGACAGCCACGATGAGCTGGCAATGCCGACAATCACAGACTATATACACACACTCACGATTAAATTCTTTCATTCAGTACAAATATAGGGCAACCCACTAATAGCTGAAATAGGCAATTATAACAAAGAAACTCTCAGACGATACAAGCACAAACGGACCAAGAAGATACTTCTGGACAGCTGACCTCATCTTAGTATGCAAGATAATAATTATGTAACTTTACTGTAGCTGTATTTTGCTTGGGTTTCTTACAAATTTTTCCCAAACTTTCTACAATATTTATGTTTATTGTGTAAATAGTTTAGCCAAAAAAGGATATGTAAATTATAGAATAACATGTAAAAGCCAACGGCCATAGCCACGTTGAATGCACCGGTTCCCGTAGATCACCGAAGTTAAGCAACGTCGGGCGTGGTCAGTACCTGAATGGGTGACCGACCACGTGCTTTTGGCATTACAAAAGGGTGGTAAACCTGTAGATAGCCCGGCGCTAATAGCCAAACAGTTGATGCGCCGTTAAAAAAAAAAAAAAAAAAAAAAAAAAAAAAAAACATGTAAAGCTAAATGAATATTTACTTCTGTAAATAAAAAAATTCTTCATCTTCACACAAAATTTATTGGGAAAGAAACTTAAAAACTTGACCTTCTAAGTGAAATTGCACTCATATGAATTTAGGCAGCCATAGTATATGGAATCTGTGCAAGATTCTGTTTAATCCAGTTTCCTTGCAGTAATCTCTTCTTGATTTCTTGATTTGAACCTACTTGTGGGAATAATTCAAAATTTCTATCAGTTCCTTGTCAGTTGTCTAGATGAGAGGGAAATGGGGTACCTTAGGACAAAAGGACGGACATGCTGAGATAGCCAAAGCAGAAGTAAAGTACATTAACAGCAACTTTCAAAATTTAGCTTGTTCCTGCAGCTACATTTTTACCATATTCCCAAAACTCGACAAAAAATGTGAAGATTAGATCTAACCATGGATATTTGTGTTGGGGCTGAGTTCCAACCACGAATTATAGTTTTCGGAAGAATAGTCAGAATTGATAGGTTAATAATTAATTGATTGTGCTGAAAGTGGATGTCAAAAATGTAGAGTTGGCCAATCAAAAAAGTGATTCCATCATGATTTACTTTTTTGACATCTACTCACAGTTGCATTTTGTCCCTTTGCACGTCTGAACAAGCGTTGCGGATGGCAGCAGAGCTTTGCAAGTCTCGACATGTTGTACTGAATATGGAATATGCACGTTTTTCAAATAACTGTTGCTGAGCTTCTTAAAATATAATCTGCCTACATTGATAGGTGAATTCGAGCCAACATTATATAAAATCACTATTGAAAGAAGATAAAGTTTTGTGGACCCCTTATACAAATTGTGAACTCCCTTATTTTCATCATGCCAACGTAGACCCCTGCGAGCCTCCCGTGGACACCGGAGGTCCACCTGGACCACTTTGGGAACTAAGGATCTAAACCCTAAGTCCCTTTTTTTTTTATTTACGAATGTGCTTCAGGAAAATGTCCCACTCCCAATGCTCACTTTCAGAAAAGTTTTTTTTGCCCAAAGCACATGTCATTTTGAGGTTTTGGGGGGTAAGTAGATTAAGTCATTAAATTGACATCATAAACTGAGTTTCTATTGAATGAGATGAAGCATAGTAAACTAAATTAACTTTCTGAAAAAATATTTATTTTTTTTTTTTGTTATTATTTATTATCAATTCTATCCAAAAACTCATTAATAAATTTATTCTGGAGTCTCTTGAAGACCACAGTCTTATTACTGTGCACTCAAGGCCCTTAAGCAACTTCTTAAGAATATCATTTGCACATTAGAGAACTTTACCTGCAAGGGGTCTTTCAAAGAAGCTGACAAAACAACGGAGAACAATTTGATTCTTGATTCTGTACTCAGACAGGCTTAAAGAATCGCATGTTCCTTTACGGTCCCTAGTATTCTTATAACATTTTGCTTCTCTGCAGAGTCTACAAAGGTCTTTCGTATATTTCTTGAATAATCGTCATAGCTGCAAGTTCTCTCAAGTTACTAATCTTAGGTAGACAGTTCCAACAATAAGTGAGAATTATTTAATATATGAGATTTGTTACAGAGCCTTTTCAGCATGGAGACGTTTGTCCAAGGAAGGGAACATATGACTTTGAAGTTATGACTTGTAACATGAATTATCCATTTAACTTATTACATGAACTGTTCTCCATCTCGTCCTGCAAGAAGGTAATTTATCCCAAAAGGGTTTTGAGCTTGTCAAGATGGGAAATCCAAGGGAGGAATTGGCAAAGCAGAGTTGAAGAAGACACTCACAATCAAAAGAACACTGAAAAGCCACAAAAACCTATTCGGGTTCCTAATGATTTGGCAGTGCTGAGAGAGGTAGCTGTAAGAATGAGTACACATTTTCTTCCAAAAACTATTGTAATTAATTTAATCAGACAAATACCTAGACACTTTTTTTTTAATTGTTGTGTTTTTTAAATATAATTTTCTTGTCAAATTATACTAATATCGACAGATTACTTTTATAAAGAATATGGAAAATTAAGAATATACATTCTCTTAACAAAACATTAGGTAATTAAGCATAATGTTTATTGAAGACCATAATGAGTGATATATATATATATATATATATATATATATATATATATAAAAACTTTAAGTAAACATTAAACTATTAGTATTTATTTTCAACTAAGCCACACTGTTCCATTAGATAAAATAATTTTCCACAATCTTCAAAAATAATTTATAAATAATACAGAATAACAAAGAATGGGGATTAATAGTAGAGAACAACGGTTAAGTGTTAATGAAAATGTGAACCAAAAAATTGTGAATAAGTTAGAAACAGGTATATATATTTTGACACCCACTTACATATAAAACAGATTTCTGTGATGAGTTATCTATAGGTTACTACCCTTTTCTAGCCAGGATAGGGCTGATGCAATTTCTTTTTTCAACATAAAAGCCAACACCCCTATGTGGAATCGAACCCACGACCTTAGGCACTGAAAGCTCACCGGTTAGCACTCACGGCCACTGGCCCTTCACAATGTACTTTTAAATATTATCAATAATTTTTTATACAAAAAAAAATGTGGTATAAAGGTGGTATAGCTTTGAAATCATAGTTCAAATATATACGGTAAAATGGGATCACATCAGTACAGTGTACATTTGGACCAAACTTATACTGCTAGGATATTTTCATTTAACTTACATATACCAAAGGGTCGAAAGAATGTGAACAGACAAATATATATATATATATATATATATATATATATATATATATAAGCAGTATATAGGTTAGAATCAATTTCACCACACTATATGTATATGTATATATATATATATATATATATATATATATACACACACATATGTGTGTGTGTGTGTCTGTTTTTTCCTTGCTGGCTCAAAAATGGTCCTATTTAGATCAAATATAGTACAAAAAAACTTTGTCAAAAACGAAAAGTCATGTTCTTAACCAGCAAAATCTGGAAAACTGACATTTCAACGCAATTCGCACGAAAAACATCGCCGGGCAGAAGGTAATATGAAAGGGAAATTTCCCTCAGAAGTTCACCCTTGCACAGTTGAACATTTCCGCCTATTTGACATGGGCGTATATAGGAAATAATTTCGGGAGGGGCTGGGAAAATTTCGGGGGGGGGGGCTGAGACCATTTCCGGGATATGGAATACGAAACATTTAGAACTTGGAATAGTTTTAGGCTAGGCATCTAAAACGCTATAACGCCTAAAATAAACTATTTTTTATTAGCCAAGTCATCTTATTTAATTTATTTTTAAGGTTTTTATGACACATTTTTACCATCAAATGAAAATTTCGGGGGGGGGGGCTGCAGCCCCCTCAGACCCCCCCTTATATACGCCCATGCTATTTGAGCGGGTTATAGATTCGATTTATTCAAATAAAAATCTAACTATAAACTATATTATTCATTAGATTGGTCCCTCAAGAGGAACTTCGAATTATTCACGGTTTCATATAAAAAATGTTCGAATTACTTAAGTTTGACTGAGTAATCTATTATGAAGACTGGAAAAGATTTTTAGAGAGAAATTCCAGATCATGTCACCCCTAGGAGTCAATCCTACATTGTTTCTCTTTGCGAAAAAACAGAAACCTATCTACTGTTCTCTATATTTTTTTTGTGTAATTAGATTAATGAAGTAAATAAAAATGAAATGATTATACCCACACCTCATTTAATAACCCACTGGTATGTGAGTGTCACGAATACAATACACGCTAAAGTTCAGTCATTCAATAAAGGCGGCCTGACAAATACAACACAAAAAAATACAATGGCAGTTTCATGAATGTGTGTGGAATGTAGAAAGATTTTTCAAATGTATTGGTTATTCTTATTTTTTCATGGGTACCTATAACCTTCCTGCTTCCATTTTCCGTAACGGTCTAGAAAAAACTGAGAAAGAAATATAGTTGGCACGAAAGATACTCAAAGATATTTATTTACGGGGCTCAACAAGATGATTTGCTCGCATGTTTAATGAAAAAAAAAATGTGTTTAAATATGATATTTAAAATCCATAAAGTAAATATAGATCAAAGATAATATATTTATAAATATTTTCTCGACATCTTTCACACCTTTGTGTGGCCACTTCTGGGGAATATGTTGTAAATGAAAAGGCTAACCTCAACTTGAGGTGAAGAACCTGACAAGTGAAGTCTGGTCTCAGAATGACTGAATCCAAAATGGCGGAGAAAAATCAGCTGATCGATAATCGATATGCCATATGTTTAAAATTAATTTTAAACAACATATGGCATATCGGTATGCCATAAGTCTAAAATTAATTTTAGATTGATTTTTCTTTAGTAAAAAGAAAAGGCATCAGCCCTATCCGGGCTAGAAAAGGATGGTAACCAATAGATAACCCGTCCCAAAAATTCGTAGTAAATAATAATGGACGTTAAAATTTAAAATTAATTTCCATAAGAAATGAAGCCCTTTTTGTTCTTAATTAACCCAAAAGGCGCAGATGTCGATGCGCCGTAAAAAAAAAAAAATAAATAAATAACCCAAATAATTTATATTTGTTGCCATTAAATTTACAACAAAAAAAAACATTATTCAGGTTACATTAACAAATTTCTTTCTCTTTTTAATAATAATTTTTATTTATCTTTTTATACTTTTTGATTTTTTTTTTTTGTTTTTTGTAAAATGCTTATATTATCAAAATCGAAAGTAAGATCGTGTTTTGGAACATGGTATCTATTTATTTTCTTTGTTATCAATATCATGAGCAAGCGGTTCCATTATTTTTCGAAGTGCCTATCAGTTCAGATTCTCCTATATAGCAAATGTCGCTGTTTTTGCAATTAATGTTGTTAATATTGTAATTAGTTTGCTTTATTTTTCGTTTATCTACTTTCTATCAATTCATTGGTCAGAATAAAGGACAAATTAATTATGAATTATGAAAATAAATTAGTTTTTTTTCTCGATTTTCAACGAAAAAAAAATCAACTATTTGGCTATTAGCACCGGGCTATCTACAGGTTACCACCCTTTTAAAATGCCAACAGCACGTGGTCGGTCACCCATTCAGGTTCTGACCACGCCCGAAGTTGCTTAACTTCGGTGATCGACGGGAACCGGTGCATTCGACGTGGCTACGGCCGTTGGCAAACTAAATTAGTAAACGGAAAATTACTGATCACTTAAAACGAAAGAGTAATCCTGCTTATCTTGATAGAGAAGGTAATTCTGAACAAGAATATAAAAATCTATAATAGAAAGAAGGACTCAAATTTTTCTGCAGAGGGAATTAATGGCGGCATAAATTATAAAATAATGTTGCCATCAACATTTTTATCTCATCAAAATTTGTGAATGAATTATATAGCAATTCAGTAGACATTTAAACATTAAACGAACTATCTCGTTGAAAACTGTGGGAGAGCTGAATTGCACTTCTATTACAAGAAGAAGCTATATAAAACAAAGATATATATTTGTTCATTAGTGAGTGTATAAGCAAAGCCATCTATCAGCTAGAATTAAAACCATTATCACCGTCTCTGTATCACACTGTAGTATTTATCTGTGGGGATGGCTTTTACGGATGTCCAGCACAATGTTTAGACTGTCCAGGGGACATTAACTCGAATTACTAGAGGTATCTGTAGCGAAACAGAAAATTAAGGGAATAATTTATTTATACCATATAGACAGGAGTAATACAGCGGTGTCTGAAATGGTTGGCCTATCTTCAGAATTGTCATTTGGGTGATAACTAGCTCTGTCATTCAAAAAGTAATAATAATCTGATGAAGTAATTAAGTGTTTTTTTTTTAAAGCGATTGACATAATTTGTACTTATTTTCATATTTGCTGACAATTGTTACTCGTTCCTTCAGCGCAATTATTTAGAGAAATGGAGCCATCTAAATCTAGATTCCGGAAATATTAATATATTCTGCCAATTTTTTCTGTTACGGTAAAAAAAATTATTTCCGCTATTCATTGAAAGCATAGAATTCGGAGCAATGAAAGGACAATATTCCTAACAAAAATTAGGTTTGAAAATGTCAAATGGCTTGGGTTCACAGGTGATAAAAAGTATAGGATGTTACGTCATTGTTTACAAGGGAATTGATTTTTAAACATTGCGTATGTTACAAATATACTTTATATACTGGATATTTTTATTGTCAAATTTATTAATATAAATTAATCACTGGATTTTATTATGGAAATATTATATGTACTTTGTACATGGTAAATCCTTGCCTCCGAAGCATTGATTGTTCGCCAAAGTTGAACTTATGACCTGACTTATCCATGCATACCTTCACGTCACACTCCCACCCTTCCAATTCTTTATTGAGATGAATTTTTTAATGCGTCATTTAAACAGATACCAAAGAGGTATGTCACATTTTCTTGGCATGACTTTCAGTCAATGTTCTTCAGAAGATAACAAAATGCCGTAATTTTTGTAAAGAAATGACTATCGGTGTTTGACCAGAATCAAACTTTTATAACCAAGCACCTGGAAATCATTAGGGAGTATTTGATAAGCTAAGAACATACGTTAATTAGAATTTATTACTATTAATTTGCCTAAACAATTTATTTTTCTAACTTAATCGAAAAAAATTGTGAATTTTTATTCTAAGCCCCCCCTTTTAACCGCCACTGTTTGCCATGTATTTACACACATTAACTTCTCCTCCACAAGCATATTCACATCTGTGCCGGAGTGGAGTACAAATAAACTTTCACTTCTGGTTACGCGATTTTATACTTTATAAAATTCTCTCATTAGTCATGTATGCAACAAAACAAAAAAAGTTCGACTCGCAGGAACTGTGTTCCGTAGCCCGTTTTCGTTCTTGTCCCGTTGTTATGTATATGGTCTTGGTACCTCTTTGGGAAGCAGGGGGTAGGTTATACGTCATGGTCAGAAGCTTGCATTTGAGTCAGTCAATAAAAGTTAATATGTATCTTAAATCTTCCTGTTTACCACCCACAACACCCATAAGTCATTTGGAAAGCTTTGAATAGAAACATTTAAGTTTCGTGAAAAATATTAACACATGTAAAAATGAAATTGAAAATCTCAAAGAGAAGCATCTTGAGCGCCGCAACAGGAAACAGACGGTAACCTAAGGGGAAATTGCTTCTTTCAAGCACTTCTCCGAATGAGTTCGCTCTACTAAAAATTGCATAAGAACTGCTTTTGCAGGAATTTTAATAAGCTTTTGACTATATTCTTTACATTTACTAAGATTTCCCAATCGGTTTCGATTTATAGAAGAATATATCTGAAAATGCCAAGAAGCTACTAGTTTTGTCTTTGTTTCTCAAAAACGGGTACAGATACAATCTTGAACATTTCTTCATTAGATTCTAAATGTCCAATTACTTATAAAATGTATACCTGGAAGACTACAAGTTTGGTCATTTGTTCAAAAAATGTATATTTAGTTTCTTGGCGAAGGAACAAAAACTGAGGCAGCCCTCCTGTTAATAGGCATATATTGTTTTAAAAAGACATTTCTTGTCAAACCCTATGTTTTTTTTGTTGGCTCTCTGTGAAAGTGATGATGTGGTTTTTCAATATTGAGAGAGAAAACCTTCTAAAAAATGTTTAAATTCTTAAATTAAATGCATTTTCAGATGATTTACATTTTATGTTGAATAATTGTAGCTTACAAAATAGGTAACTGAATTTTCAGGTACCACATGAGGCTTTGTAAATATACACAATTTGTATTAATTGAACTAATTAGAAAAATTAATGTATCTTAATATAATATAGGAGGCCCTGTGGCCTGATTGTTAAGGCGTGAGCACTTAACACTCCATGGTTTCCCACTATGGAGTGGTGGCTTTTCTTTAGAAAAAAGATAAGGCATCAGCCCTATCCTAGCTAGAACAGGGTGGTAACCTATAGATAACCCGTCCTAAAATTCTTAGTTAATAATAATGGATGTTAAAAATTAAATAAATAATATAAAAGCAATTTATGTGAAGATCGAACGCAATAAGGCAAGGTAAAAACTATGGTGTCATTGCTAATGTTTTAGTAACATTTATTTGAATGATGCAATTATTTGGGGTAGTTTATGCTATTTTGATTAAAAAATATTACATCTCTTCTCACGTGGGAAATTTTACTCCTCTTTTGTTCTTTACAAGCCTAAATAAATAAAATTTGTCAAGAAGGAAGTCACAAATGACACTGTTGTTTTTATATTCATTTTTTGTGATTGAAATCCACATCAATATATATATATATATATATATATATATATATATATATATATATATATATATTATTTAAAGAATAAGAAAAAAACACTTAATCGTTATTCAACAATTTGTAATTATTGTATTTTTATAATCATGTAAAAATAATAAGACATAGAAAGCGTACAAGTAAAGCAGAAGAAAGCACCTTTTCATGCTGTAAGCTAAAAACACAATCAAATTAATAAAGTAGAGACCAAAATAAAAAGCAACCTGTACTTACATGTTTTGCCTGCAAACCTGACAGGCAGATGAAACATGGGAAGTGGTAGTTACTACTAACTCATTCCTTTAACTATATTTCATTTCTAGCTAACTTATTTTATTTGTGTTAAATTTTTCATGATATTTTATTATTTGTATGTCTCTTGCATTTTATTGGAAATATGAGCAATACATTGTATGTTGATATTTATTATAAATCTTGTATTAAAATCATGAGATTTCATATCTACAATGAGAGAAGTCTAGAGGAAGCCTACCGATTTTAGTAGGCTGTGTATAGCCTAGTTTTAATCAATGATGATGAAAACAAATTAGTGCCTTCTTCTCAATTTCAGGAACATAAATATGCTTTTCGTCCACCCGCCAAACCTATGTAAAGTTCTCTATAACACACAGTCTTCTTTTTTGTACATGGCCACCACGCATGTCCGAATGCCAGTGGAAACTTTTTTTGTAACGTTTTTTTATTCAGTTTAGTCATCACTAAATCATATTTATGCCAAAAATCAGTCCCGATACAGGCCACAAGGGACTAGAGGGGCAGATACTTTAGAGATACCTGATTCTTGATCATACTGCTCTCTAGGGGGATAGTGAGGTCAGTTCTATGCTCCAGCCGACTTATTTTTCCCGTTAATAAATTAATTAAAGGCTAGGTGTGCCTAGGGACGTTCTGGGCTCTGGAGTCAATTTGAACGTAAAATATTTTGTGCGGCGGAGTTTTGAACTGAACAACCCCCCCCCCATGCTAATTAGAAAATGTAAAAATCTTCATATTAATAGAATCTTCACTAAAGATTCAATTTAATTCCATAACAAGTTTTTATTTATTCAAAATAATAATTTGATTTTCATTCAATGAATTTTATTTGTGGGAATGATTAAATTCCCTAAATGCTCATCCGTCAAATCAGTTTATTGTAAAAGTGGAAAAGTTAATTTTGGGGACATATGGTTTTTTTATCGAGGACAACACAAATTTAACAAGGATAACACCTTTTTTTGGTGTTAAGTAAAAAAAAACTGTATCAAAGTGTTGTTTTTTTTTTTAAGTACAATTCTATTACAATTTAATTTCATGAGGAATTCCAAATAAAAAAATGTTTCTAATATTTTGAAAGTGTACTCGAAAGGGAGGAGAATATATCTGTGAAGGAGACATTTTAATTTCAATTATTTATCTCTTAGCTATGACATTGAAAGAAGTAAAATTTTACTTTGTGGAATATTTCATGGTGGAAATACGAATGACTAGATGACAGGGATGAGTTAGTTTTTGACTAATTTTGTTTTTTGTTGTTAGTATTATTTAAGAGTTTTATTTTTATTATTGTTCTTTTTATAACCTAATTTTTTTTGTGGGATTGAATATTTCCATAATACTGAATTAATTCAAAATAAAAATAACTTGCCTTTTAACTTCCCAGCATGGTAAACTATTAATATTTCTTCTATTTACTTTTTATTTTTAATTTGTATTTAATGTTTATTTACTTTTTTATATGTTTTATCCTCTTAATTATTTAAACAGGACCTTGGAAGAGAAATGGCGAATCACAAAATCCTGATGTTGGAAAAGCGAAGTCCAAGTTCTGAAAGTGCTTCAGGATAGCAAGGGAGAATGTTTACTACATGGAATACTGATTCATAAACCTGATTGAAAAAGTAAGCAATTGAAATTCAACATTTTAATTTTAATTTATACGAGTGATTTATGGGTAACAAAATGCTAGGAGGGGAGTTTCAGACCCGGGATTCGCCATTGAATTTTTCATAGATGATGGTGGTATTCACTATCACAATAATGAAATGAAAAGTTTTATTCTTATTCCGGGACAGAAGTCCCATAGGAATAATTTTGAAATTACAAAATAATTGTGAATTTTACATATAAACTTAAAAACTAATAAATGCTATCAGTATCAATATATAGTGTACAGCTTCAATATAGACTAGGTGTTGGGTAAAACTTGGAGGGATAGAAGGTGGTGGAAGAGTCGGGATTTAAAGGTTTCTAGGTTGGTAGAATGGCGGACAAACGAAGGCAAGGAATTCCATAGCGAGGTGGCACGGGTGACGAATGATTTTTCGAATATTGCTGTTCGGTGGGAAGGAATATAAAGATCGGAAGGACGAGATCGGGTGTTACGGGAGTGAACCGAGGATTTAAATTTGAGAAGTTGAAAAATATAAGAAGGTCTGCGGGATTGAATTACTTGGTAAAGGACTGAGCCGAGGAAGTACTGACGACGATAAAGAGGGAATAGCCAATTTAGCTCCTGGTAGAAATGTGATATGTGGGAGTCTCTGGGGATCCCGAGGATAAAACGAATGAAACAGTTCATGAGGCGTTTGAGTTTTGCCTCGAGATCGCCAGAAAGTCCACCGTACACCAAACAACCATAGTCAAACTGGGGGAATAATAGGGAAGTTACGAGGAGTTGACGGGTCTTTGTTGGCAGGAGATGGCGGGAGAGGTTGAGCTGTCTCAGGATAAATATACTGAGAGAACTAAAGGCAAACCAGAGAAACAAGGTGAAGCGTCGTGTTAACTACTTCTTTCTGAGATTTGCCCTTTCTCTTTCAACGTCCTGATATAATATGCCCATGTATTCTTTAAAATAAGAATTTTCCAATGTCCTTACAACTCATAATTAATACATAATATTTTACATAGAATTTATTTATAAATCCCTTCTCCGGAATGGGTACGAGTGATTTTCAAATAGAATTATAATTTTGAGGCTTCAGAAAAACAGTCCTGCACAATTATTATTGTATTTTCACAGTAGCACACTAGAAAGCTTCATTTAAGCCGCTTAGCTTATGTAGGTTATTTTTTTTTTATTTTTTTTTTTTTATAGCATGCAATATTTAAAACACAATTTTAATCTAATTTACTCAAGAGAACTGTTCCTCTATTGCAGGACTTCCCAACCAGGGGGGCGTAGAGAAATGTCAGAGCGGCAAAATTGCTTCATATACATCTCCGGAAAAAAAAAAAATGTATTTAACACGTAAGGACATTAACTGTTCCAAATTGCCATTCAATCCCAGCTATATAAGTTTAGACTAGTTACAACACGTCTAAACCCCCACCCCAGCTTCCCGCTTCCATCCATCTATCACTGGTAAAACAATTGCGTTCCGTACTCACTTCTAGTTCGTTCGCATAAAAATCCAAGTTGCATTTCACAAATCTATTAAGTGAGATATTTGAGTGTGAAATGGTTGTGAAATAAAAAAGACAGTTGATAAAAAATGTGTGTTTCTTATTTTTATTGTGAAGTGTAAGGGGGTCATGAAAATATTATAGGGAGGCTCGGCGAAATAAAGGTTGGAAAACCCTGCTCTATAGTATGCAGTTCAATAAGAACTAGAACTATTAAATGAAATATATTTTACTTTCTATAATAATTTTTAACACTACTCTGCGTTGTATCAAGCTGAAGCCACACTAGTTCATATCGAAAAGAGACAAATTGGGATACATTCGTTTTAATCAGGCTGTAGTGTATAATCCTGCTTTATTGATTCATGAAGTTATATTAATGTGAATAACTATTATTTATTAACTATTATTTATTAACTATTATTTATTAGTTATATTAATGTGAATAACTTTAAGAATTTATTGATTCATGAAGTTATATTAATATGAATAACTGTTTTACTTTCTAAAACAGTAAACGAGCAGTTTCCTAAATATTCCCCTAGTATTATACAAATATATTTTAGTAAATTGAAAAGTCATATCATAAGTCTTAGTTTTATTTTATTTTTTGAGTGCTGGAAAATCCAACGTTAAGTAATGAAGACGGTCTCAAAATGTCAAAATGAGACCATTTTGACACTAATATTAGTGAGAATTCATAATTCTTACATACGTCAGTTTGTTCTATAAAAACAAAATTTACTGAGGTAAAGTCTTCAAAACTATAAATTCTTGAATATTTTTTTGTTTAAAATTTTTAAAATATATTCTAATTTTAGAAAAGATTCTATCATACTACATAAACTATTAATGTTTGTGACCATTAAAAGTCAAATAGTTAATAACATATTTTTATAATTTGAATTTCATTATTTATAAGCCACATAAAGAATGTATACTTATAATCCGTTTAAGGCTGCTACCTACCAATACCTTAGGCTGTATTAATGCCATTCTGAGGGGACTTATCACATAAGCATTGTGCAGAATTCTAGTTAGCTGACATATGAATTAAGAAGTGATACAAATTTAAAACTTTCATATCAACGTGAATAACAATATTTTATTATAAAAAGATAACCCTGGCTGAATTACCTGTGATTTATAGAAATTAGAATGTTTTTTACATAATAAGTTAATTTCAGCATAAGGAACTCAATGGGACTGAACGACAACATGAGTGACATGTTGGAGAGATAATTTTGACCAAATTTCGTCGAAGAATGCGATTCTTTTATGAATTTAGTGAAACAGTGGGTTTCTTATAAAAAGCGTGCGAAACTAAAATCTTTGATAAATATTTATTAACTTTTTTTTTAGACCCAAGGATAAATGAATAATCAAAATTTGAGTCAAGAAGACTAAAATTCACGATCCTACTAAGTTTTCTATCTTGCTAAGCTTGACTATTAGCTGTGTGCCTGAGTTCACGTGTTACCTTTGGTGCTGAGTTGGAGTCCTCGCTTGACGTGAAGGTGGAAGATGTGTCAATGCCAGAGTCCTTTCCCGTAGCCGGTCCTCCAAACCTGACGGTCTTCTTGCGTCTCCTCTCGGCAGCCTCGATCACAGCTGCTGTATCACACAGCCATAACAACAACGTCCAGATACAACACACCAAGCGTAAAGGGATACAGAGACAGACAGACAAAGAAAGGAGAGAGAGAGAGAGAGAGAGAGAGAAAGACAGATAGAGAAGAAAGAAAAAGACGAAAGAAAAATAATGCTTTTTTTTCTCCATGCCGTGCCTCCAATTTTGTAGTATCCTTTTTATTTTTTATTTTATTTTGCTGCACCTGCTTCATTATTTAATTGAAAGAGCCAGCGGACGTACCCCATTGAATACACCTTTTCACGTTGATCGCCAAATTGAAGAGCCAGTGCTCGGATGTGTGACAGCTTAGGAAAACAATGTGTTGTTATAAAAGGGTGGTAACCTCTAGATAGTCGATTGGAAAACCGTAAAAAATATGTATGCAACTCAATGTGAAACGCAGGAAACATCTGACCTGATCCTTATTCTTTTTGAACTTTTTAGAGCCTCTGTATCATCTTTATCCGCTTAGTTCTTTTTCTAAACAATTTCAAATAAAGAGAAAATTTAATGATTGAAACAATAATTTATAGCTGCTAATCCTCTGCATTTAGAGATGCTTTTTAGCATTTCCTATTGATTATTATAAAAATCTTTCAGGAGCATTTGTCTGCGTAATAAGCTGGGCTTCAGTTTAAAATAGACGCTACATACTTGGACAGTACCAGTTGTCACTTTTGGAGTATTCATCTAAATCTGTGTACATGATTATGGAGCAGAATCCCATTTGTTAGACAACGATGTGATAAACTAACAAATGCTAAATATATTAAACTTACAAGCCAAAGTGAATAGCAACATTTTATCCTATATGACAGAATTAGCTGTGATTCAGAAATACATTAACTGAATCACTTATAAGTCAAGGAAAGAAAAAATGTTTATCTAATTAGGATCCACCAAATCAACTACTTGTAACTACAAAAGTATTAAATATTGTTTAGAACTAAAAAAAAATTATGAAAATTAGGGACGAGCTTGCCCTCAGGAAAAACTTTAATAACATTTGCCTAACAAAGTTCAAAAGCATCCCTTTTAAAACAAAGCACTTTTTTAGTTTAATAAACCTATATTTTTTAATAAAAAATGAGTATGTATAATCAGTGCAATGAGAAGAGAAAGAAGTGATGAGTGATCTGTAACGGAGCAACATCTGAAGAGAACACATTTTGCTCTTCTCTAAGCCCTGAAACGTTGTATTCAACTATTATTTCTGAACACCGACAATATCAACCTTGGTAATCTCTTCTCAAATACGCATTATAATTCTGTTACAAGAAGACAAATCATTAACAGATAACTGGCAGGAGTAGATATGAGTAAGAGAAAGGGATTATTGAAAGATTTGTGAGTAAAGACATAATGAAATGTTTTCAGTCTTTTTGAAGCTTCTAAGTACGATGATAAAATATACATACTTGCAGCTCAAATACATATGCAGCCTCACAGAAACAAACAAAACCTTAGGTTTCATACTAGTAAATCCACAAGGAATCTTGCATAGTAGGTTAGATTAGAAAGAGAATATAAGAAATGAAAAATGGATGAATTTGAGGGATCTATAAAGCATAAAGTAATTAACCATCCTTACCCATTTTTTTATTAAATTGGATAAAGTATGGACAAGACGTTTTCTGAAATAATGCCTAGAGAAATGAAATGGATATGCGATTTGGGGTAAATTAAGAGAATTTTTCCACTTACCATCCAGAAGAAAAATAAAGCAGGAGTTCTAATCACTCTCAGCACAGTGCTAATGATGGCAGTTTATTTCAAAAATACTCAGGAGTGTGAAACCCTTATGCGTTGATCAGTAAAAGCTGTCTCAAATTAGAAAACAAATCTTACACAACAAGCATAGCCATAAAGGCTGTACATCAAAGACATTATTTCAAGATGAAATTAGCGCTTTTAATGTAAAAAAATCCTTTAACATTCTTCCCTATTTTACTTAAGGCATTAGTGTTGTTTCACTTTGGCAGAAAGAAAACTTAAAATGCGCGTATGAAGCCCAACTGATGTGTTTCAGTTTGTACTCAGAATATAATAGAATATTTTTTTCAAATTTTCCAGAGGAATCAACATTAACACATTGACTTCCAGGGCCCGATTTCCGGCGTTGGAGTTTGACTATCACTTACATTTCACTTCACCCACTTCTGTAACCGAGCTGGTTACAAACTTCAATTGGCAATCAGTTAGGCTTGTTGTATTTCAGGTGTCATGTTGGTTCAGGCTGATTCGACTTCCTTCAATTTTTATTTTTGGTTGATTTTGCTAAGTTTTTTTTTTTTTTTTTTTTTTTTCAATTTTACTAATTTTACATATATTTTTTTATTTATTGTTTTAAATTTTGTTTACTATTTTTCCTAGTTTATATATTCACTTCTTAGTTGTTATCTGAAAAAAAACAAACATTAAAATTGCACATTCGGCAGCACTTCTAAATTTGGGTGGCAGCGAAAAAGTTAAGATTCAAACACTGTTTTTCATAAGAAAACCCAATAGTTTTGAAAATATACAAAAGTTTGAATAGCTCTGCTACATGTTGAGATAGGACGCTCATTTCTGCGTCCCTGAACTACAAATGAGGTGCAGAATAAACCCTTAAAGTTATGACATCTCAATGTGGGACACCCTGTATATACAAACCCACGAAGAAGACAAGTGCAGCAAAATATGAATAATATAGTGTTACTAGATAATTAAATCATGTTCCTATAATTCTACAAAAATTATTAAAGAAAAGTAAACTTTTATATAAATCACTCTCATATTAGGAAATTTTATAAAAGTATAAATAAAACAAGATCTACTTCAAAAACTGAAACCAAAAGAATAAAAATTTCATAAAAATATCAAAAGGCTATACATATGTAAAAATTATAAGTATAAAAAAGATTTTTCTATTATATACAGGCTGAAGAAGGGCGACACAGAATAAGAAATCTCGAATCCAGAAGGTTCATGCATACAACCAAGCTCCAACACCGGAGAGCAACACTGAAAAAAAGAAACTCATAATATCATAAATTTGAAGAGGCTCACCGCCAGAAACTTTTTTATTTTTTCATCTAAGATGGTCTGCTTATCGAGCTG
This sequence comes from Gonocerus acuteangulatus, assembly GCA_946811695.1. Taxonomy (NCBI): domain Eukaryota; kingdom Metazoa; phylum Arthropoda; class Insecta; order Hemiptera; family Coreidae; genus Gonocerus; species Gonocerus acuteangulatus. The sequence goes on from OX328125.1 coordinate 20,688,729, forward strand.
GAGGCTTTCTGGATCACCTGGGGATCGAGAAGATTATGTCAGACCCCGTCAATACCAACAGAGCATAGTTATCAGAAGACATTCTATTTTTTTTTTATTTAACTTCAGAAATGGCGGTTATTGTAGAAATAACTGAAAGTAAACAACTAAAAAAATGACATGGCTACAATCCTAAGAAACTTAGAGTGATTCTTAATCATAAAAATGAGGGTCCTTGATTAAAAAGTCGTAATGTTATTAGTATCTTTCTTTGTTTAAGCAGTACTGGGAATTAGCTTTTGCTTTTATTTATTTTGGAGGCCCGGTGTATGCGTGAGTGCTAAGGCGTATGCCCTCTGTGCCTAAGGTCTTGGGTTCAATTCCCACTAGGGATGGTGGCTTTTCTTTGGGTAAAAGAAAAGGCATCAGCCCTATTCTGGCTAGAAAAAGGTGGTAACTTATAGATAACCCGTCCTAAAATTTGTTGGACATTAAAATTTAAATAAATAAATATTTCATTGAGAGGTTATCGTTGACCGTTGGTGATGCGAAGGTAGGAATTGTCAGGGTTCGGTAAAACTACATTTTACATGTGAAAATGGTTTTATTTTTTGCCCACGTTTTGGCTTGTAATTCAAGCTGCTTTAAGAACTTTATATATATTATTTTATGTCCATGTTACCCATCTCGTTTTAAAAGCTGTATTGATGTACCTCTAATTCAAGCTCTAGCTATAGCACATACTTTCTGTACAATGATTTTCTTTTTTTTTTTTATCATTTTGTATATTTATAAACTAGTATTAACTCTGTCCTTAAACTAGTATTAACTGTCCTACTTGTTTTACAGCACTGATGAAGGCTGGAATTTAAAGCCGAAACGTCGGCAAACAATGAAACCATTTTCACATGTAAAATGTAGTTTTATTAAGAAATAACAACCAAACCCTGACAATTTCTACCTTCAAATAAATATTTCTTTTTTGTACTTCCTTAGTTCACAATTATTTACGATAGTCAATATGATTTCAATATTTGTAAAAAAAGAAAAATGTATCCTCTGATTTAAATTATTTTTTGAATAAAGTATTATTCTTTTAACTCTATAATTACAGATTTTTATAAACGCTATTAATTGGTTATTATTCTGATGAAATCAATAGTTGTTATAGGAATAAAAATAATATTGGTTTAGGTAGAATATCATAAAACCTAAAACCTAAAACTATTAGTATTTTTTTTTTTTTTTACATTTATTTTATAATACATAGGTTTTTAAGTATTGATTGTCTTTTACACTTCTTGCTAGAAAATTCTAATGAGATTTTCTAGGAGAAAAATGATTTTTATAACAATGGAAGCAGAAATTCATTGAGGTTTTATGCTTTAACTAGTGAAAATGGACAGTAAAGTTGTCTATTTATGCCTTCAAAAAGTCCTTATTCTTAAGAGTTAAATTTGTGAGTTTACAGTCATGATTGGAATCACCCTAAAATATTATTAGGATTGTTCACTCAGGTCTACTATTTTTCAATCTTTATTGGACCAGTTTACAAATACAAAAATAAAAGGTTAGTCGATAATAATTCTGCCAGAAACTGAATCCTTACCTTTTTCTGTCTCTGGTTCCTCGCAGCTGGTGCACTCGGGCGTAGACCTCAGCTCGTCGTCAGAGCTAGAGAAAGATCTCTGAGGTTGTGGACCTCCCTTCTTGATGGGAATCGTCCCTCGCTTGTGCTTCTTCCCACCAGCGGTGACGCAGTGCTCCATCGAAGAGGACTGCTCAGAACTAAAGGAGTCGTTCCTGTACTCGGGCTGTTGCTGCGAGTACTGAGGGTAGCCTTGAGATCTCATCAGCCCTTCTAGCTCACCACGGTAGAACCTAATAACAACAATTGTTCATGTCAGCTTATATATAAAAAAAAAAGTTTAATATAAAGATAGTATTTTACATCATCATACACATTAGTTCAGGACAGTATAAAGGAAAAATAAAGGCCAGTGCATTCAAATAAATAATTTGGTTCTGGAGTAAAGCCCCACACCAACTAATCTAATTTTGATCATTGTCACAACTTTTCCACAATGGTTGAACACAATAACTGCCAGGTCTTGTTGAAACAGAGAACAAATTATGACTGGTTAGGGCAAATTGATAATATTGTTACGCAGTTACAATACGTTTCTCCCATTAGCTTTAAATATTACAAAACAACAACAAGTCACCGGGTGAACCGCTTGCAGTAGGAGCTAGAAACACTGATGATGGAGCTGTAGTCTCTGAAAACATGTTTTGACTATAAAATAAATCATTTGTGGTGGAGACCTGAAGTTGTTGGTGTTCCTATTTTATTACCAAACAAGTTTCTTTGAAAGAAAACAAACATCATGCCCACTAGCGGCACATTAACTGATGGTTATCGGATAAATCACGACGCATAATAGACTAATTTTGCTATTAGAGGCACGGTGGCCATGAGCATGGCCTCTGAGAGGAATTACGGCCCCCTGTCCAAATAACTTCACTGGCCCCTTAACACTCTCCACCGTTGACATTACCAAAAACTATTTGAAATTGACGTTTCTCTGAAAACAAAATAAAATACATTCTTAATTAAACAGATTGGACAATTTACGTTTTATCTAAGATACATTGGCACTTCCTGGGGCTACAAATTTTTGGACTGGCAAAATTTAAAATCTAGTTTATATATTAGTAATAGAGAACTTAGAACGTTGTCCCCCCAATTATGTGAGAGCGAGGTTAGCTCAGTGGTAGAGCACTTGACTAATGAACTTGAGGACCCCAGTTCCAAACCCAAGCCAGCACTAAAGATTTTTATCTTCTAGTGCCATTGTTTGAGGGTTGGATTAGGGGTCCAAGGGAAAAATCAAACGGCCGGAGCATATATATCTCCCTAGTAGAATTCCAGAAAAAAAATATAGGTATGAGCCCTATACTGGATAGACTTGTAAGGCCCCGTTTTCCCTTTGGCCTTGTTAAGTGAATAAGGATGAGAGAAAAGGTTGGCTGTCCATCTCTAGAGATGTGAGAACCACGAATCCGCAAACGTTGCGTCTGGGATGTTGGCACTGCATGTGGCTGATTCGTAAGATTCCTGGAAGATCTAAGACCTGACAAGAGTTTCTAGTTCAATCACCTGCAAAAGCAGGAGTGGGGTACAAAGGGTTTAAAAAGAGCTGGCTTACCTCCGAGCGGGCAGAGTTTGCATCCGTTCCTGAGACTTCGGCCCAGATGCTGTTCAGAGGTAGGCCAGTTCCAAATTCTCTATAATCTCCCCAAATGATCATATTTGATAACTCTACCTATCCGTCTCTCTCACTCAACCTTTTCTCTCATCGTAGCAATGGTTTATGATATTTATGTTTTGTATCCTCTGTGTAAATTATAGTTTTAAAAAGGAATTTCCGCTTCTCTAAAATATTTCCCCATTGTCTATATCTCTAAATCCCGTCCTTGCTGATCAGTCCCTTACAAATGGTGTCAGGTTTCCGGGTATTATTTAAATGTCCAGCTGCAAGCCGGCATTAGATAAGAACCCTGCTCTCGAGATAGGCCGGCGGCTGTACTGCTGACGCTGATAGGGCAATTCCTCGAACTGATATCTCGGCGCTGGGTAGTTGTTCATTCAATGTCCTCACGTTTCCTGGTTTAAGGACCGCCAAATACGGATATTTGGTGGTTAGCCCTGTTAGAGAGTAAAGCAATCCCTATTCGTAAGCATAACGTGTTGGGGTTCATTGGAAACGTTGAAAATAGAGCTATACGATGGTGGTAACGGAACAGCAGTTTGCCGATCTGAAAACGGCATTGGATCAGGCGTTGGCTGCAAATGAGCAATTCAGGGAAGAATTCGAGAGGACAAGGCATGAGGGTAAGCAAGGAAAGAGGGATCTTTCTCTTCAGGGAATGGTCGGTCCATGGTCCGGTGACGATTCTGGGGTTCCAATCCAAGACTATCTCAATGGTTTGGAATTAGTGGCAACTAGCGGAAACTGGGAAGATCGTGATAAATCCCTTGTGTTAAGGATGAGACTGAAAGGGATGGCTGCGAAATTTTTGGCCAGCAGATCGGATCTCAAGGGGCCAAATGTAAAATATTCCACGATTCGAGATGCTCTTTTAGACCGCTTTAAGGCGACTATGCAACCTGAGCAGTTTCTCCTTCAGCTTAGTTCAATGAAACAAGAGCGTGGGGAGGATGTCAGAACTTTCGGAGATCGTTGTCGGGAGATGGGTGAACGATCACTCTCAGGTGAGGGATCGGAGGAAGAAGTTATAGGGGCTCGCAAACAACTGGATAAAGTCGTCCTTACATCATATTTAAATGGGCTCGGAGGAGAGATTGGGAGGCTGACGAGACTCGCGTTCCCAAAGGAATTACAAACCGCGATTGAGAAGGCTAGAGCCATTGAAACGGAGTTAGGGCGACACGAAAAGGGAATATTTACTGTAGAGAAGAATCCCCAGGATAACGAAATTCCCAGTCCCGAGGAAGTTGGACAAAGCGAAGTAAGGGTCATTGAGAGGGGTAATCCAAGTGGCTGTTATCGCTGCGGGGATACGAATCATTGGGCCAGGGGATGTCGACAAACAGAGAGGGTTAGTGATATTTCTCCCAAAAAAAGAGAGAGAAGGGGCAATAGGCTTATGGGCTTACAAGGAAAAAGGGATGCTGGATTGTATGCAAGGGTTGAGATTAACCGGATACCACATCGAATGCTCGTGGATACTGGGGCGGATATCTCGCTGATACGACAGCCCATTCGAGGAACGGCAATCATCCCAGCCCGAGATGTAGTGCGAGGAATAACAGGCAACCCGCTGAAGGTAAAGGGGGTACAGGAGGTACGGGTCTGTCTCGGAACGGTTGGAGTTCAGCACGTCCTTACTGTGGCCGATGTGGACATCGGGTGCGATGGCCTCTTAGGTATGGATCTTCTTAAAAGGCTTCGGGTGACGGTCAATCTAAACACAGGGGAAGTGGCAGCAGGCAGGGAGGAGGTACTCCGGAAGGTGATAGTTGACCCAGTGTCTGTGAGAGAAGAGGAACGGAGGTGCATTGAGAAAAGAGAGAAGGATGAGCGATGGATCGAGGAGGTTATCCGAGAGTCGCAGGCGCTTGCCGAGAGGTACAGTCCAAGTAAGTGTCGCGTTAGGCCGGGGCATCGACGAGAAGAAATGCCGACGGGCGTCCGCCGCCAGGAAAAGCAGAACGGGCCCGAGTCGACGTATCCTGTTAGGACAAGGCGTACACTGACCCTTCCCCCCCTGTCGGAGAAGCTATTTAAGGGCAGGGTGGCGCGAGGGGCTGAAGGCCAGGTCTTGCTAGTCGAACCGAGCTATCTTGACCAGCCAGAGGTAAGGATTGCCAGGGTTGTCTCGGGGTGTGAAAAGGGGACTGTATGGCTAAAGGCAATCAACACCTCAGAGGAAATGGTAAGGGTGCAGAAGCACCAGTCTGTTGGAGTGGCGCGCCAGGTGTCGACCGAAGACATTCACACGGAGGTTTCTGATAAGTTAAACGCGAACAGTCGACTCACCCAAGAGGATATTAGCCAGAAGCTCCAGCACCTGTCTCAGGAGGAGAGAGTACCCATCGGCGATGTGATCTGGGAATATCGGGATGTCTTCGAGGAACCAAGTACCGAGGGTTGTAGCCTGCCGGTGCAACATCGAATCGAGACCGGGGAGGCCGCACCGGTAGCCAAGCGGCCCTACAGAGTGCCATTTCACGAACGGCAAATAGTAAAAGAGAAGATAGAAGATATGCTCGAAAAAGGAGTCATTGCCCCCTCGGACAGCCCATGGTCTGCACCCGTAGTACTGGTCCGTAAGAAGTTGCCAGATGGAGAGATTAAGTACCGCTTTTGTACGGACTTTAGAGGACTCAATGCGGTGACGAGAGCGGACGCCTATCCTCAGCCACTTATACAGGAGACATTAGAACAGCTAGGCTCCAGCCGTTACTTTAGCACCCTAGACTTGTCGAGCGGTTACTGGCAGATACCCATAGCCAGAGAACATCAAGAAAAGACAGCCTTCACTACGACGGAAGGTCATTTTGAGTATAAGAAAATGGCGTTTGGCCTCTCTGGAGCCCCGGCGACCTTTCAACGCACAATGGACCGACTTTTGGGAAGGCTAAAAGGGCGAGGATGCCTAGTATACCTAGATGACACGGTAGTCTACAGCGAAGGCCTGGATGGTCATATCAAATTGCTTCAGCAGCTCCTAGGAATTCTCAGGTCAGCGAATTTGAAAGCCAACTGGGGAAAGTGTAACTTCGCGGTAAGCGAGGTAAACTACTTAGGCCACATCGTAACAAACGAAGGAGTGAAGCCGGACCCCATGAAGGTTGAGGCTGTAAAGTCCTTTCCGCGCCCAAAGAACGCAGGGGAGTTACGGAGCTTCTTAGGGCTGGCAAACTACTATAGGCGGTTTGTCCCTGATTTTGCGGCCAAAGCCAGACCCCTTACTGCAATGACCAGTCCCCGCGTCCAGTTCGCCTGAGGCCAACCGGAGCAAAAAGCTTTTGAACAGCTAAAGGACGCTCTTTCCTCAGAAGGTGTATTGACCTACCCGGATTTCCGAGACCCATTCCTTCTCAGTACGGATGCCTCAGGGGTGGCTCTGGGAGCGGTGCTGTCTCAGGTCAGGAACGGAAGGGAGCGCCCTATCTGCTACGCCAGCAGACAGCTCAACACGGCCGAGACCAAGTACTCCGCTACAGAGAGGGAGTTACTAGCGGTCGTTTGGGCAACTAAGTTATTCCGCTGCTACCTTTTGGGGAGACGCTTTAAATTGATAACTGACCATGCCGCGCTCAAATGGATGCTCAACATAAAGGACTCTTCTGCCCGTCTAACCCGGTGGTCGTTGAGGCTCTCCGAATTCGACCATGAAGTCGAACATAAGCCAGGAAAGAAGCATCAGAATGCGGATGCGCTTAGTCGGCGAGTTGCGTGGGTGGACGCCGGGAAAGGAGGAGTGACTAGGTCCGAGCTAAAAGAGGCACAAGAATCTGACCCGTGGTGCCAAGGACTAGTAGGCAAAAGTAAGCAGATTTATAAGGATGCTGAAGGGGTTCTCTACCGAACCAACAATTGCCAGGACTCCGAGAGCTGGAAGGCTATAGTACCGCCTAAACTACGAACGAGGATAATTGAGGCCTGCCACTCTCCACCCTGGGCAGGACATCCAGGAGTAGAACGAACTGCGTCGGTGGTTAGCTCCTCCTACTACTGGCCGGGTATGAAGGGAGAGGTGAGGTCCTTTGTGGAGAGATGTCAGGAGTGTGCAAAACGCAAGACCCCTGCAGGACTGAAGGTACCGCTCGATAAACCCTTCATGGCGACGACTCCCTTCGAACAAATTTCGTTGGACATAGTTGGGCCCCTCCCGAAAACCAAGAAGGGAAACAAGTTCCTACTCACCATGATAGACAACTTCACCAGATATGCCGAAGCCATCCCTATCCGGGAGCAAACCGCCGAAGAGACTGCCAAGGCCTTTGTAGAGCACATTGTAGCACGGCATGGGGTGCCGCAGAGAGTATTGACAGATCAAGGTCGAAATTTTGTGGCGCAGCTGTTTAAGGAGGTCTGTAGGATCCTGGGGATCAAGAAACTGCAAACCACAGCCTACCACCCTGAAGGTAATGGTATGGTGGAGAGGCTTCACAGGACGTTGACTGATTCGGTGGCCCACTTCGTGCGGAAGGACGGTCGAGATTGGGATAAATGGGTACCCTATGCAGTAATGGCCTATCGGGGAATTCCCCATTCTTCGACGGGATATTCTCCGAACTACTTACTGTTTGGCCGGGAGTTAGAACCTCCCAGTGGGCAAGCAAAACCGGTCGTCGATGTAGAAGGTGATTGTCGGCGGAACCCAATAAAGCGGCTACAAGAAAAACTTGGCCAAGCCTACCAGCAGGCCAGAGAGCGAGCAGAAAAAGCATGGGCGGAGAGAACTAAGTACTGCAACCGAAATCGCAGAGACAGACTCTTCCGAGTGGGGGACCTCGTATATCTCCATGTGCCGGCAGTGAAGGTAGGTCACTGCCCAAAATTCCACTGTCCCTGGACAGGCCCACACAAAGTAGAAAGGGTTCTTTCGCGAGTGAACTATGAGATCCGACTGGCCACTGGATCTCTGAATGTAGTTCATATAAATAGGCTAAAACGGGCCCCGGGGGGAGAAGGGGATTCGCACCCTAAGGTTATGACGAAGGCAGGTGGGGCAACCCGGGAAGTGGAAGGGTCGGAAGATGAGGTCATGGAGCCGGAATGGGAAATTAACCCAGGGTGTTGTTATGGCTCAGAAGACGACTCTTGTGAGGACCAAGATGAAATTGAAACGCAGAGTGAGATTCACAGACACTGTCCGGTTGCTGCGGGAAGATCGCCAGAATGTAATGACCCTGCCTGCCCTCTGGGCGTTAGATCCTCTCCTGAGGAAGAAAACAGGGAAATAACCCAGGATAGTCAAGGGGACGGAAACGAAGGACGGATTGAGACAGGTGGGACTTCCGGGGAAAGTTCCAGTGGTTCAGATAGCGAGAGCCAAGCTCAGCCAAAGGGGAAACCTGATGCTACTTGGACACCAAAGGGGAAAACTTTAACTTTTTCTCGTAGGTCCCCATACCCGCTTAGGAGGAGAGCTAAGTTGCCTGAAAATGATTCCTGAATATCTTATTTCAGGGTTGTCGCTGTGGGTGGTCCGTAGAATTTTGAAGGAAGGTTTTCAAAAGAGGCGCAACTTCAAACGAACATATCGCGTGTTACTAACCTCATCCAAAGTTCCCTGTACCTTTCCTCGTCCCTCAGAAGCCTAGAAACTGGAGTAACGGAATTCCTATTTAGATTCCGCAGAGTTCTTAATGGAGTAGGTGCATCGATGAGTGGAAGGTTGAGTAGAGAGATGCTAGGTCCTAAAGAGTTAACTCTGATTTTGGGGAAGGTATGAGAGGCTCTGCCAACTGGACTGACTCTCCTCTCGGAGGGAAGCCGATATCATGACCAAATTTACTACCAAATTTCTGAAGTACATGCAATTGCAACCGATGATGGAGTAATAGCTGTAGTGGAATTGCCTTTAAAAACTCCGGATCAGGAGATGGTGCTTTATCAGGTTCTCTCCTTGCCTCTTAAGGAGAATAAAACAGGAAGAATGGTTGCAGCTCAGCCGGAGGGGGCGTTCTTCTTGGAGAGCCACAACGAGAAGGCCTACTCAATTCTTCAGGAGCAGGATATAGCCAGATGTCGTCCCGGGATACCATGGATCTGTCCTGCCGAGTTCAAATTCTTTCACGGACAAACACCATCTTGTATTGTCTCATCGTTTCGCCAGGAGAATACGTCGAAGGAATGGTGCCCGTGGACTTTGGTGAATCCTAGATCTTCACCCACATGGATTGGGGACGAGCACAAGGAGCTATGGTGGTATAGCATGTCTAAGCCCACGCGCCTCCATCTTCAATGCAGAGGGAGTGCTGGAGTAGAATCGCTAGAGCGGGTTCTAGATGGAAGTGGGCAGCTTACCATAGCACCTGGTTGCACAGCTTGGACACCTGATTATCGCCTTTTGCTGATAGCCGACGTTGGGGAATCCTCTCAGGTGGTGCAGTTGCAATGGGTCAACGTTACGATCAAACCACCCTTGGACCTGCCAGTAAAAGAGGAATATGATCCCGCAGTATGGGAGGATACTTTGAAGGAGCTCAAGGAGCTCGAAGAAGCGTCCAATAACTCTTCGGCTGAATGGGGAACATGGAGCGATGTGGAACGGATCCTTGCGGCCCAAAAGAAGGGGAAGGAAGGGGAACTTCTATGGATAGCATGCTAATTACAAAACTCAGATCCCGGCGTGGTGCGAATCAAAACTCGCAGCCAACGGAAGGAAGTGGGGCAGCAGGATTCGTAATACATCGACCGGCAGCTGAAAGTGTCGTATCTGTAATAACGGAGCGGATATAGACCGCTCGAAAGTGTAGTAGCCGTTCAGTGATTGTGACGACAGTGTTCGGTATAGTTATAAAATAATGGTAACATAAGGATTTTTACCTCCTAAGGGAGAGGTTTTGTCTTGTAAAGATGCCAATAATGTTTATTTTATTTTAATTTTTACAGCGCATCACCTGTATTGTTATTAGCACTAATATTGTTTATTATTATTATTATTAGTAACATAAGGATGGGTAGTGTTAAAGGTAAAGTAATGTTCCAAGGGAAACATGACTTTGAAAAATCGGGGGGTGATGTAAGGCCCCGTTTTCCCTTTGGCCTTGTTAAGTGAATAAGGATGAGAGAAAAGGTTGGCTGTCCATCTCTAGAGATGTGGGAACCACGAATCCGCAAACGTTGCGTCTGGGATGTTGGCACTGCACGTGGCTGATTCGTAAGATTCCTGGAAGATCTAAGACCTGACAAGAGTTTCTAGTTCAATCACCTGCAAAAGCAGGAGTGGGGTACAAAGGGTTTAAAAAGAGCGGGCAGAGTTTGCATCCGTTCCTGAGACTTCGGCCCAGATGCTGTTCAGAGGTAGGCCAGTTCCAAATTCTCTATAATCTCCCAAAATGATCATATTTGATAACTCTACCTATCCGTCTCTCTCACTCAACCTTTTCTCTCATCGTAGCAATGGTTTATGATATTTATGTTTTGTATCCTCTGTGTAAATTATAGTTTTAAAAAGGAATTTCCGCTTCTCTAAAATATTTCCCCATTGTCTATATCTCTAAATCCCGTCCTTGCTGATCAGTCCCTTACAGACTAATATATAAAAATCTTGTGAAATGGGATAGAATCAAAAAGATGGATAGAACTGAAGAAATTATATATCCAATTTTATTGCAACGTTTCGGACTTCATTGTCCTTCTTCAAGCATAATTCTTCAAACAATTGTAAGTATATCTAGGAGTCTAACACGAGTAGAGTAAAATCAATATACTTAAATTCTTACCATAATGAACCATGCTGTTTGCTAAACAAGGCCCACCTTAATCTATAAATGTGATAACAATAGCTTCAGCATGTCTACAGGTGAAAGGTTTTGAATTTTTATTGAACTATAAAAACCTGTAGACATGTCCAAGCTGTTATCAAATTTAAAGAAGAAGGTGAGCATTATTTGGCATACAGCATATTTACTTTATGTAACAATCTGAATCTCTTGATTTTATACTATTTTTTCTTCTAGATATGCTTGTAATTGGCTTGAGGTATGACAATATTGATATTATATATTGTTTTAAGTACAATTATTTATTATGTTTACAAATTGATGTGTTCACAATGTTAATATACTTTCAACACATCATAATACAGTGTATGATCATTCAAACCAATATTACATAAAATATATAAAAATAATTGAGTAGGGTGTCTACTAACTCAAGGGTATAAATGCCCGAAGAAGGACTAAATATAAACATTTGGAAGGTTCTACTCATATTTTTGAATTCTACCCATCTTATCAGAATACGCCTTCCACTAGTGTATATAGAAAATAATTTCGAGGGGAGGGGGGCTGGGAGCACATAGGCATTTGGTGTGTAGGGAACATTTTAAATATTTTAGTGTAAAATGTTGAGTTTTAAGGTCTTCTGGACACCTAGTAGACCACGGTCAATGTAGGAGATATTTTTCGTTGTTGTAGGCTTTTTTTACATGACATGTTTTCACCATATCAAAATTTCGGGGGGGGGGGGGGGCTGCAGCCCATCAGCCCCCCCTTATATACGCCCATGATGCTCTCCCACTATCTTCATAACTTTTATTAATATATATTTTAGTTTGTTTTTTTTTAATTTGTAAAATTAGAAGAACGTTTCAAGGCAATGCCTCGTTTTTGTGTCTTCCATAAAGTTTTGTTTGGTATTTAGATTCACCAATGCTCTGAAAATCTCATAATCTCCAACCGCGATTAATTCTCAACAGTAAAAGAACCTAGTTTAGGTAAATGAGCATGGCAATCGATTTGTGGAATTATTAAAACTGTCCTTGAATTAGGTTTTTCATCGCCTAATGGTTGTGAGAATCGTTCCTCTGAAGAAGAGTAGATTGTTGCAGGGAATTACGTTTTAATGCTATCCACACGGCTAAAAACGTTATCTTCTACAAATATTTCGAATAGAATCGCTTTGGGAAGATTTGAAAAGGAATATAATTAGTTATTAGTTTGTTTTGTAAAGATAAAGCACTAGTAAAAATGTAAAATGAAATCTCAAAGAGAAGCAAGATTTCATCCAACAAGGAATCTGCAGTTTAATAGACATTGAAAAAAATAAACGAAAATTGTGCGTATTTAAATGGGCGATTTAGCCCCCTTTCACTGGTTTTGCAATTGAGAATTAGATATCTTAAACAGTTATTTTGTTATTGCTTTCTATTCAAAGAAAAACGTGGTTAACCTAAAAAAAAACACAAAATTTAAATTTCCTCCTTCACTGTTGAGAATCGACCCTCAGCCCAAAGGACCATTTGTGTTCCCTTTGATGTATACTATCACCTCCTTAAGTATTCGTCACCACCTACGTTACACCCTGTATAGTCCAAGAGCCGATAACCGCACGTTTCATGAAGTGTTTTATGCACCTTGAAATTTTTCTATAATGTACCTCTTGGGTAGATAAGAAGGTATTATGTGTTGGCTAGACTTACCGTGGAACACCAGATACTGCGCACAGGGGAAAGGTGCAAAAAAATATTGCCCAAAAATAGTGTTTTACAAAGAAGCCAACTATCTTTAATGTAAAATTAAGACAATTTTACGATGAATAAGAAATAAGGCAGGAACTTTTAAGGGGGATAACATGTAAAAAAAAAGGAATTGTTTTTTTTTTTTTTCTAATATTAAATGAGAGATTTATTCACGCTGCCATTTAAACCGGGACAGCTGTACAGGATCACGTGAGCAAGAACCAATGTGAGCGCAGAGAACAACCACAACTGCGCGGTGCTCTCATACACTCTTACGGTTACTCGCAGTGTATTACAGTCTATCTTAGGCAACATTTATTTTCACGTTTCCTGATAATTAAACCCCACAAAAGTGTCTGCCCTTTTGTAATTATTTTCAGTTATGTTTATTGAAGGCGCTGTTTAAATCGCAGCGTGAATAAAGCACCTTATTTAATATTAAAAATAAAAACTAGGTACTTTGGATTTTTTATTAACATTTTAACCTCCATAAAAGTGTCTGCCTTATTTATTATTCGTTGTAAATTGCCTTAATTTGCGTGTTTTTTTTTTTTATATTAATGATAGTTGGCTTCTGAATGAAACACTATTTTTTGGCAATATGTTTTTGCACCTTTCCCCTTTGCGCAGCACCTGGTATTCCACGGTAAGTCTAGCCAACACATATTTACCTTCTTATCTCCCCAAGAGGTACATTATAGCAAAATTTCAAGGTGCATAAAACAGTTCATGAAAAGTGCGTTACCAGCTCTCCGACTATTATTAAATCTTCTAGTATCTACCTGAGCTCTTCCTCCCTCGCTGCAGCTTCTGATGTGGAGTACTGCCTCCTGAGCGAATCCCTAGCGCCAGACCTGACTAGTGGTTGGTTCTCCTTCTCTGCCGCACAGTGGGATTGCGACCTTTCCAGTTTCGGCCGCTTGTCCATGAGCGACATGTCGGACTCCAGTCGTCGCATTACCTCTGTACCGCTCATACCCTTGTTGATCCACTGACCGGTTTTACTCAGGAGCTCTTGTTTCTTCCGGCAAAGGATGCACACCCAGATCACCTGCAATAAACACAACTTATATTAGAGAGCGTTTGTAAAAGTCTTTCCCAAATATATATAAACTAGCTAACTACCCGTGCTTTGTCACGGCAGATAAGTAGTTATTTTATTGCGTCAAATAATGTATCATCAAAATTAACGCTAGTACATAATTTTGTGCAGTTTATTATAGCACGGTTCCCGTCATACTATAAGTTATTCATCAATTGATAAGTAATGAAAGTATCATGTGTCTTGACTTTGGGGCGCTCCGGACCAGTGTCAAGAAACAGATAACGATGAGATAACCTTTATCTATAGGTTAGCAGTAAGAGCTGTTTAACCAATACAGGTTAAAATTGGTTGTCAATAATAAATGTACGTTAAAATTTAAGCATTTATGCTTCCAAGATGTCATTTGAAAACACCAATAATTTTTGCGAGTATTGCCAAGAAGTGCTCTGACTTGTGATGCTGATGACAGGAGGCTGTGCAAGGGTTCGGGATATTATTACCTCGGATGGACCATCACCAGGTATAGCGTTAACTCTATAAGAGGCAAAATCACAGTTTATTTCTAGTAATTCAAAGTCTGCCATCACAGTTGAAACGACCGCAAATAAAAATAATATTATGAAAAAGGTACAGTACGGTAACAGCTGACCTGTTTACATCCTTGAGGTAGTGTCCAGGCAAAATTTCAGATTTTAGCGCGGTTACTCCCTATCTCCATAGGGAGAACCCGGAAGAGCCGACTAGAAACTTTCACGTTTCAGACCCTATAGATCACGAAAATACAGGTGGTCCAAATTTGTATATATATATATGCTTGTCTGTTAACGCTCTAGCAAGCTCAAAAATGGCCCGATTTTGATCAAATTTGGTACAAAATCTGTCTTCTAATTTGAAAGGTCAAGTTCGTTAACCAGCAGAATCCGCTCACGGGAAGGTAGTGTTTGGGGCGAAATTCGTGCAAAAAAATCGTAACACTTACGTTTTTGAGTTTATATGCTTGCAGGTACTTGTTTTATACGTTCCTTAACATAAGAAAACGAATGAAACCATTTTTAAGGCGATATCTGTAACCGTTTCTGAGAAAAGTGGAATCAATGTTTTTGTAAGTCATTATTTTTTTGTGAGTACTTAGAATCGCGGGATTCTAATTTTCTAATAACGACTTTTTGGTTGTTTAGAGTAGAGCCTTCTCAGCAGTAGTCAAAGAGTAAGTACGTTTTCAGTACATAATTATATTGACTTATACAGATTAAGAATTATCCGCTTCTGTGTAAGTTGGCTACTGTCAGTATCCTGTGATTTGTGATGCTAATCGATTCCATTTCTTCGAGATGTACGTAACCGCGCTAAGATGACGCAGTTCCTGCGAGTCGGACTTTTCTGTTTGGACTGGGCGATGGTAGGTCAGTGAGTGAGCGAAGAAAACGGCAGGAGTTGCTCCCCAAAATTGTTTAAACATTAATTTATATTGGCGAAGCTATCCAGGTTCATCATTAGGCATCTTATATTAAGTCGTGTTAAGGTTTATTGTGATTTTAAATTTTATTTTGAGGTCCATAATTTTTAAATTATTAAATTTTGAGAGCGAACATTAAATCCAGGTAAGAATCTTCATTATGTGTTGAGAAGACGAGTTTTATTCACACTGTGTTAAGGATAATTATGGACCACAAAATGAAATTTAAAATCACAATAGACCTTAACACAACTTAATATAAGATGGCTGATGATTAACCTGAATAGGTTCGAAACGTCGCCAAAATAAATTAATTTTTCAAACAATTTTGGGGAGCAACTCCTGCCGTTTTCTTCAAGAACCCATTGATCCCTATTCTCAATTTTAACTTAAATATATTTAATATAATATTTTAAATAATAACTTTCAAAAAGTAGAATTAATTACGGTAAAACTGAAGAAGAGCGTCCTCAGCACCGATTTTCTTCAAAGTTTGCACTATAACGTATTTTGATGCACTAAACACGAATCCGTTGAAAAAAAAAACCCGCTCTCAACTATGAAAGAAGATATTAAGCACTAAAAGACGGGGTAAACAGCTTATATGTAAACACGCGCGTGCGCAATAGTCCTTAATGACGAAGTGTAATTGAAATTTAGACTCACCTGTGGTAGCTGACTTGTCGTAAACTGTCGCTTTTGGGCATACGTGCTATGCGTTTCCGCTCGCTCAAGAAAATATCAAACCCCTAGTCAATCCAACTCGCAGAAATTAAAGGAATTCTATGCCCAAAAGTCGTCCTATGCCCAAAAGTAGTTTCATTTAACTTCAACTATTGCCCACATTTTTGTATTAAAAATTTGAGTAATTCTTCTCGATTGTGGATAAGAATTATGAAGTCGTGTAACTTCATTTTTATTCAAAACATTCTACAAAAAACTGTAATAACGATAACAATAACAAGCTAATTACAGCTTAGAGGGAATTAGAGAAGCTTAGAAGGAACAAATCATAAAGGCATTAGCTAATTATTAAGGAATTTCTGTTATATAATACTTTTTAGGAGCGAAACAAGAAATTTGAAGAATGTTTCATTATTTAAAAAAATGTTTCTGAATAAATAAGTGTTGGTAAATTTTAATAATGGATAGTTAATTTCAATTACACTTCTTCATTAAGGACTATTGCGCATGCGCGAGTTTACAAGTACGTTATTTATGCGATCGTTTGTAGCCTTCATAACAGTGAACTTTTTTTTAAAATAACTATTTCCTAGTTGAGAGCGTTTTTTTTTCAACGGATTCGTGTTTAGTGCATCAAAATACGTTATAGTGCAAACTTTGAAGAAAATCGGTGCTGAGGACGCTCTCCTTCAGATTTACCTTAATTACATTGCATTTATTAAATATATTAGTTATACTTACAACATAGTAAAAATAATGCTAAATGTGAAGGAGCGCGGTCTCCACACCGATCCTTTTCAAATGTTCCACTATAACGTATTTTGATGCACTAAACACGAATCCGTTAAAAAAAAGCTCGCTTTTCACTAGGAAAGAAGTTATTAAGCACTAAAGTTCACTGTTATGGAGGTTATAAAAGACGGGGTAACAGCGTATTTGTAAACACGCGCATGCGCAATAGTCCTTAATGACGAAGTGTTATTGAAATTTAGACTCACCTTGTGGTAGCTGACTTGGTCGTAAATTGTCCCTTTTGGGCATACGTGCTATGCGTTTCTGCTCGCTCCGCTCGCTCAAGAAGATATCAAAACCCCTAGCCAATCCAACTCGCTAAAATTAATAGAATTCTGTTCAGGACTAGAGTTTTGATATCTTCTTAAAATTAAAAAAAAAAATTTAAAGAATGGTTTATTATTTAAAAAAAATATTTTTGAATAACTAACTGGAGATAAATTGATAAATAATTGATGGTAAATTTCAATTAGACATCCTTATTACGAACTTTTCCATACCCGCGCATGCGCATGTTGACATACATAGTAGGTTACATTACCTTTCAGAACCCGCACAACAGTGAACTTTAGTGTTTCATAACTTTTTTCCTAGTGAAAAGCGAGCTATTTTTTTTTAACGGATTCGTGTTTAGTGCATCAAAATACGTTATAGTGCAAAATTTCAAAAGGATCGGTGTGGAGACCGCGCTCCTTCACATTTACCAAAATAATAACTGATTTATGAAGTGTGAAAATATTGAATCCATTAGATATGAATAAAAAAAAATGAGTTTGAGGGTAACATATAAATACAGAAAAATTAATAAAACTAAACACTGCTATTCGTTTAACAGGCCTACAGTAATGCTAAAAAGTCCGTCACGCAGGAGCTGCATAACTAAGCACTTTCCTCAGAATTTGGGTAGTGTAGACTGCTTTCCAGAACAATTTGCTTAAAATATCCTACATAAATAAAATAAAAACGTGAATAGTTCTCATTTTGTAATGAGTAACTGATCAACTACGTAATAAATACAAAAATCCTCATATTATCGTATTTTGATCTAACGCAGGAACAGGATACAGTCACTCTAGTGGTATAAAGCGCTCCTTGCGGCGGCTTTGTGAACCTACGTCTGCCGGCTTTTCTATTCAAATATATTACAAATTAAACCCCCGCTTTCCGATTGACCGATTCAGCTCATTTTTACAACACTTCTTTCTCATGAGTTACCCACGACGTATACCGCGTTTCGTTACAATACAGCAGAAATTACGACCGGTATGAGTATATTAGGAATTTGGGTCCGGAGTAAGCCCCCCCTTCTAATGAACCGATTTAGTTTATTTTTACAGCACATATTTACCTGTGGATTAGCACTACGAATACCGAGTTTCGTCGAAATATACCAAAAATCACGGCTGGTAGTGGCGAATTGGTATTGTGGGTCCGGTGTAAACCCCCCCCCCCTTCTAATGAACCGATTTAGTTCATTTTTATATCTCAATTTTCTCTCTATATTACCACTACTAATAACAAGTTTCGTTGAAATATAACAAATATTACGGCTGACATAGTCAAATAAGTGTTTTGGGTTCGGGGTAAACCCCCCCTTCCGGTGGACCGACTCTGGTGGTTAACGAACTCGTTCAATCGTTTGCTAATTGAATGCTATATACCAAGTTTCGTGACGAAAAAACAAAAACTCTGGCCGCTATCGTGTTAACAGACATATATATATATATATATATATATATATATATATATATATATATATATATATATATGCATATATATATATATATATATATATATATATATATATATATATATAAATTTTAACGGGAGTCATTTTCGGTGTCTACTAGGTAGGATCGATAAAGATTTGAAGAAATTTTTCAAAAATTCCGTCATGAGTCCAACCTCAATAGCTACTTTCCTTCGGAGGAAAGTGCTAATAATAAAGTAAAAAATATGAGAAAGTGATTTTCTTTGAGAGGCATAAAGCAGCATTGCAGTGCTCTGTATGCTGCCCTTAGTCAGGGCTTGTTCAAGTGCTGAAAATAAGATATTGTCCTAAGGATTTGGCTCCGAAGCTTCTAGAGGCAGAAGAAATGGATCTGTCGTAGCATTGTATAACTAGGCAATGAAGATATGTAAGTCACTTAAAGTGTGGGCCCGCATTGCCCTGGGAAGAAGCCAAGGCAGTATATCTTATTTCTTACAAGTTTTTTAATATCTCTCTCTCTTTCATTCCTACTCGAGCGTGCATTAAAACGATTAAACCAAAAATTGTTGAGGATTTTATAAAACAATTTAATGAATAAATACAAATTTCGTCTCCATTCTTACTTTCTAAGATATCAATAGTCGATGTTCGATCAGAATAGCTGAATAAAAGCACTTTCCTGTTATTATAAGTAAGACTGCTTCGCGAAAATGGTAGTAAACAAACAAAGTAAATAAATTATTACGTAATTAGTCTCTTGTTACCAATGTTTTTTGTGTGTAGAGTTTTTTTTTTTTGTTTTTTTTTTGTTGTTTTTTTTTTGGGATACTTCTATTTTTCAATATTCAATCGTATCTGATTCATGACCATACGGTACACTAGGGAGATAGTGTGGTCAGTACTATGCTCCAGCCGCCTGATTTTCCCCTTGGCTGCTTCGACTGCTAGCAGTCATCAGCACCCAAGGTACCCATTATTAAATTAATTAAAGGCTGGATTGGCCTAGGGACGGCCAGGGAGGCCGAATTCAACCCACGAACGAAGACACTAGAAGAAAAATCTTAAGTGCTTGCTCGGGATTTGAACTCAGGTCCTCCAACTTATTAGTCCAGTGCTCTACCACTGAGCTAACCTCGCCCCCACATATATAAATATATATATATATATATATATATATATATATATATATATATATATATATATATATAAAACAGTCCCATAACAGGCCACGAAGGCCCAGAGGGGCAGATACTGTAGAGGTATCTGATTCATGACCACACAGCACATTACGGAGATAGTATGGTCAGTACTATGCTCCGGCTGCCTGATTTTCCCCTTGCTGCTTCGACTGCTAGAGTCATTAGCACCAAGGTACCCATTAATAAATTAATTAAAGGCTGGGTTGGCCTAGGGACGGTCAGGGAGGCCGAATTCAACCCATGAGCGAAGACACTTGAAGAAAAAATCTTAAGTGCTTGCTCGGGATTTGAACTCAGGCCTCCAGCATATGAGTCCAGTGCTCTACCACTGAGCTAACCTCGCCCCCATATATATATATATATATATATATATATATATATATATATATATATATATATATATATATCACCCAATTGAACGATGGAACATTCCAGTGGAAATTAAGGACCCTTATTTAACAGACCCATCTGTTTGCGAAGACACATCCAGTTACTTTAAAGTATCTCTCCTTATAAACAGTGATTTTGGTACTTGCGGATTAGTTCTTTGCAGGTTATCTATTACTTCTTTACAGGTTAACTAAGGTTAGAAACCATATTATATAAATATAATAATGAAAAGTATTTAAAATCTCTGCAATCACTACTAAAAGTAACTTTTTTGTACTACTATATAATATGGTTTCTAACTAACCGTTAGATAACTTTTATTTGTAAGTAATACTTTTAGGCTTGTAAAGCATGAATGAAAATAAGCAGAATATATTTCAGCAAGCAATATTTTATAACAAAAAGGTTAATATTATAAAAATCAATGGTAATTGTGAAGTTTAGGGGCCTCCTCACCGATTTCTATGTCCGGTGGTTCTATAACATATTAGATTAGCATAAATATGCTTTAGCGGTGACTAAACTGGAAAAAAACGTTACAAAAAGGTGCCACAAAAAAGCGTCCGCTGGCGTTCGCGCTGGTGCGGTGGCCATGTACGTAAAAGAAGACTATATGTTATACAGTACATTACATAGATTTGTCGGGAGGACCTAAAGCATATTTATGTTCCTGAATTTGAGCAGAAGGCTCTAAACGAAATAATGTTGTTTTTTTTTTTATATATTTATTTCGCATTATGGGCATACATGTTATGCGTTTCCGCTCGCTACGCTCGCTCAAGAAGATATCTAAACTCTAGTCAACCCTACTCACTAAAATTAATAGAATTCTATTAATTTCTGCGAGTTGGATTGACTTGAGTGTTGAAGGTTACTTTACTACCAGCAACAGCCAATAGAAAAGCTTATGAATTATGCGAATGCGCTGAATCACTGTTGTAATCACTACAGATACTTCACAAGTAACTGTAGAAGTAACTGGATCTGCTTTTTGCAAGGAGACCCGAAATTAAATATGTCACCTATGTTTTAATGACTTATATCATTGTAATTGTGTCAGTATCTTGTCCCAGAATCGAATTTGCCAGCTGTTTGAAGAATTACGAAGAAACACGATATTAAGGTTTATTTCTTTATTTAAATTTACGTCCATTTATAATTAACTCAGATTCTTAGTTAATAATAATGGATGTTAAAATTTAAATAAGTAATTAACTCAGAATTTTGGGACAGGTTAGCTATTGGTCACCAGCCTTTTTAGCCAGGGTGGGGCTGATGCCTTTTCTTTTTTTTCCAAAGAAAAGCCACTACGCCTAGTGGGAATCGAACCCACGACCCTTGGCACGTAGTCCGGCTCGGTGAGCACTCACGGCCACCGGGCCTCCTGATATTAAAGTCCCAGACAAAAGGCACAGTGAAAAGTCTTTAAATTTTTCGCCACCATAAATAAACCATGAACTTCAAGATTTTAAAATTGCAAATGAAACCAGTTGAATACCAGATCGTTCACCCCCATATACCTCGATAATCTCCTTGTAGAAAAGAGTTCTATTCTCGGCGTCGGAAAAGGTCAAGCTTAAAATAAATTGTTGTTTATATGAAACCATGTTTTATATTTGCAGGCCCGGAGGCCGTGAGAGTTAAGACTTTAGCACTCTTATACCCTTATACTATCATGACCAAACCGCGGACCAGAGTTGGGCAAACGTTAGCGCGCGCTAAAAGCTGATACCTCTCCGCTAATTTAGAGAAACTGTAGAAAGCCAGCGCTAATAATTAGCGGTTAGCGGCGGCAGTGCGCTAACCGCTAATCTATTTATGAAATATCGTAATTGCTAATAGCTTAAGCTATAGTTACAAGTTGTAACCGCTAATTGTTAGCGCTGGCTTTCTACAGTTTCGCTAAATTAGCGGAGAGGTATCAGGTTTTAGCGCGCGCTAACGTTTGCCCAACTCTGCCGCGGACCTCAACCATTTCCTTAACTATTTCAA
Source organism: Gonocerus acuteangulatus (assembly GCA_946811695.1). Taxonomy (NCBI): domain Eukaryota; kingdom Metazoa; phylum Arthropoda; class Insecta; order Hemiptera; family Coreidae; genus Gonocerus; species Gonocerus acuteangulatus. The sequence goes on from OX328125.1 coordinate 20,710,703, forward strand.
TACTAGTTAGTTGGTACGATCAACGACCTCTTTTTGTAAAATTAACTTTTAGCCCGAGAGCCAGCAACGCACTTTTCATGGAGTGTTTTATGCATCTTGAGAGTTTGCTATAATGTACATCTTGGATATATAAGAAGGTATATATGTGTTTCCTGGACATTTCTTGGAACACCAGGTACTGCGCATAGGGGAAAGGTACAAAAAAATATTTCCCAAAAATAGAGTTTTATTCAGAAGCCAACTATCTTTAATGTAAAATTAAGACAATTTTACAATGAATAATAAATATGGCAGACACTTTTAAGGCGTATAACACGTAAAAAAAAATTAATTGTTTTTATTCTAATATTAACACGTTAACTGCGGTGCATGCCCCCGGGGGCATGCACCGCATATAACTTTAGGTAAAACTGAAGTTTAGCGTCCTCAAAACCGATTTCTTTCAAATTTTGTACAATAACGTATTTTGATGCACTAAACACGAATCCGTTAAAAAAAAAAGTTCGCTTTCAACTAGGAAAAAAGTTATTAAGCACTAATGTTCACTGTTAGGAAGGTTATAAAAGTAGGCGTAAACAGCGTATTTGTAACCACGCGCATGCGCAGATATGTAACATTGGGAAACAGAGAACTCTCATTTGAAATGTTCATAAACCATTTATTCAAAAACATTGTCAATTTTAAGGGAATCCTCACCCCTGGGTTTTGATATCTTCTTGAGCGAGCGTAGCGAGAGGAAACGCATAGCATGTATGCCTAAAAGTCGTCCTAGACATTCTTCTTATCTTCCTTGACATCCTTCTTAGCTTTCTTCTTCTTCTTCTTGAGACGCGATGTTCGGTGGACACAAATCCCCAATCGCACAGAAAAATGCCTTTAAGCGCTCTTCATATTTATGAGCACGTTTGAAGAGAATAATAAATTCGTGCAACTTTATTGCTATTTTTTTTAGAAAATAAGAGTATGTTGACAATTAAAGTTCAGCAGGCGCGAATTAGAACGAACTAATAATTATATAGGCATTAGCTAATTATTTAGGGATTTCTGTTATATAATACTTTTCATGAACGAAACAAGAAATGTGAAGAGTGTTTCATTATTTAAAAAAAATGGTTGTGAATAAATAACTGCTGATGAATTTAAATAATTGATGGTAAATTTCAATTAAACTTCTTTATTACGAACTTTTCCATACGCGCGCATGCGCATGTTGACAAATTTAGTTGTTTACATTAGCTCTCATAACCCTCATAAAAGGGAACTTTAGTGCTTAATAACTTCTTTCCTAGTTAAATGCGAAGGGTTTTTTTAACGTATTCGTGTTTAGGGCATCAAAATACGTTATTGTACAAAATTTGAAAGAAATCGGTTTTGAGGACGCTAAACTTCAGTTTTACCTAACTTTAATTATGGCTAAGCAGCAGCCGCACTTAACGTGTTAAATGAGAGTTTTATTCGAGCTGCCATTAAAACCGGAACAGCTGTACAAGATCATGTGAGCAAGAACCAATGAGAGCACAGAAAACAACCAACACTGCGCGGTCGTATTAAGCACTCTTACGGTTACGCGCAGTGTATTGCAGTCTATCATAGGCAACATTTATTTTCATGCTTCCTGATAATTAAACCCCACAAAAGTATCTGCCCTTTTGCAATTATTTTCAAATATGTTTATTGAAGACGCAGTTTAAATCGCAGCGTGAATAAAGCACTTCATTTAATATTAAAAATAAAAATTAGGTACTTTTTTTTTTAATTTACATTTAACCCCCTTAAAAGTGCCTGCCTTATTTATTATTAATTTTAAAATTGCCTTAATTTGTAATTTTTTTCATTAATGAAAGTTGGCTTCTGAATAAAACACTATTTTTGGGCAATATTGTTTTGCACCTTTCCCCTATGCGCAGTACCTGGTGTTCCAAGGTATGTCCACGAAACACATCCTTACCTTCTTATCTACCCAAGAGGTACACTATAGCAAAATTTCAGGGTGCATAAAACACTTCATGAAAAGTGCGTTGCTGGCTCTCCGACTATTATTTCGCTGGCTGGGGGGCTCGAAACGTCGGACATTGACCTCTTTGAACCACGGTTATTTTCTTGATCTATGGTTTCTGAAACGTGAAATTTTCTAGTCTGCACTTCCTGATTGCGTCATGAGATCAACCTTATAAGCGGGTTTCCTCCCTATGGAGGGTAGCTATTCACGTCACAAAGATAGGCGCAAAAGTCTCATACAGATTTTTTCCAGAGAAAAGCCACCACCCCTAGTGGAAATCGAACCCACGACCCTTGGCACGGAGGGTTAAGAGCTCGCGCCTTAACACTCACGGCCACCAGGCCTCTCAGATTACATGAGAGGGCCATTCTCAAACATAATTGGAGGCTCAATATGGTTAATCCTAACTGGATTATAAACAAACGTCTTATTCCGGGGCAAAAGTTGTGTGCATGCTTCACAAGAAAATTTCCGGACTTCCACTGGAATCCAAGTAAAAGCTATGAATATTATTAATATTTAAGTTTTAAATGATTAGGAATTTGCGTGCAAAAGCTGAACACGTAAGCAAGTAAAAGCCAAGAGGACTTGAAGTCTCTACGATAAAATTTGTCCACCCGCTAATTATGTGCTGAACAAGAAACATTTATTTTATGCAAACTTTTGTATTACACTTAATTATAAATTATGCAACTTAAGGGGTAATACCACCTTGTACCTTTTTTTTTTACATCATCTTTTTTATAGGCTTAAATGCTTTCTTAACTAATAAAAAATGATACCCAAAAGTGTTTATGTGCCGGCGCAGTTTTTAAATATGCCAAAAATTTTGGCAAAAAGAAAAGAAGATTTTTCGAGTTAAGTCCCGATACATTGCGAATTTAAATATGTATTTATTTATATTTATTACAAGGAATTATATGAAGGAGTCGGGGCAAAATAGTGCCAAGCAACATTTCGAACAAAACTTAACTGTAGCTGCTTTATGTTGGATATTATGTGTGACTATCAATTGAAATGGTTAGGGGCAACAAGATTAAGTAGCATACAGAGCTTGTAGTCATATTTCAGTAGCATTTGCATCTTAGGCTGATAGTCCCACATAATATCCAACATATAGCAGCTACAGTTAAATTTTGATAGAAATGTTACTTTGCACTATTTTGCCCCGACCCCTTCATCTATAAAAAAAAAAAAATAAAAAAATAATTTTTCGGCATATTAAACTTTAAAGTCGATTTTTTCGAAAATATGTTTTGAATAGGCTAGTACTTTCAATTTTTACCAGATCAACCAAATCCAGCTTCTTAATGATATTTTCCAGTAAAGTACAGTGATTTTTCCATTCATTGAGTTATAATGATTTTATTTACGACGGAATTTTTGATAGAAAATGAAGAATTGTTCACTATTTTCGAAAAAAAATGACATTTCTTATAAAAGTTACTAGATTTAACCTTCTTATATCAAAATAATTTTAGGTTTTTGTTCTAGATTTAAAATATCCGTCTGCGAATATCGCCCGTGAAAAAAAGAAGGTTTCTGTTCGTCAGTCACGTTTTTTGGTTATTTCCCATATAAAACTTATAACATCCCATATAAAACTTATAACATCCCATATAAAACTTATAACATCCCATATAAAACTTTTGACATAAAGAATTGAAAAATATTTATTTATTTGTTATCCATAAATTGGAGAAAATTACTTAATTATGATCACACAACGTGGTATTCCACCTTAATATCACTCTAGAAAATATTTTCTGAATGTATTTTTTTTTTAATTTTGCCCATAACGCCATTTTCCGGTGGACGGATACTCCCGGTTAAAGATCTTGATATTTCAAATCAAACACAGTATTGTTGTACGAAATTACATTAAACTCGGCCCATTTTTGAGCCAGCCCAGAAGCCGAACAGACAATTAAATATATATATTTAATATTTATATATATATATATATATATATATATATATATATATATATGTGTGTGTGTGTGTGTGTGTGTGTGTGTGTGTGTGTGTGTGTGTGTGTGTGTGTGTATTTATATCCCCTGGATCCCATGTTTCTGCTTTGATCCTTCTGTTAAAATTTAAAAAAGTCCGACTCGCAGGAACTGCCTCATCTTAGCGCGGTTCCGTTCTTATCCCTAGTCTAATTTCGAAAGATTAAAATAGAAGCAGTTATTATTTTGTTTAGAGGAGAGGTATATTTACATAGATATGTGCATATATTAGTGTTAAATATGTCCTACTTGTATTTACAGCCCTGATGAAGGCTTGAAGTTCAAGCCGAAACGTCGGCACAATGAAACCATTTTTACGATAAAAGTAGCAGTGACCGAACCCCGACAGTTATTGTTTTGGTTCCAACAGTCTTGAAAGGTAGGATTTACAATCTTACCTGGAAAGGTCGGCATCACTAGAAACATTCCCGCTAGTTACAAGGTCTTGGAATCTTGGAACTCTATATTTCTAACAATAAATTGTTTTTGTTATTTTACTAAACCTGTTTTATTTTCGAATACATTATCCAACTATAAGCAATTAAAAAATAACAAGGAATAAAAAACAGACAAAAAGAACAGTTCGAATAAGCGAAATCAATTACTTTAAAGCTTTAAGCTCTTATTTCTCCGATTGTTATCGCCTAATCAAAACTTTCATTAGAAACTTTTATGTAGAGCATTTAATAAGCTAATAAGCTTTCTAATGGTATTCTTCCGTTTACCAAGATTTTCAACCGTTTTCGAGATATTAATGAAAGTTCCCAAAATTTACATTATTTCTAGCAACAGAAAATTGGTCTCATTTTTCATATCCTGTTTTACACACAAAATTTTCCCAACATAAGAAATTACAAAAATAAAAAGCAATAAAAAACAAAGGGAAAGAGACAAAAATTACAAAAAGAACGACAAAAACCCGTTCTTAAGAACAAAACAGACGTATTTGAAGTTTTAAGCACTTATTTCTCCCATTGACATAACCTAATCAAAAATAGTTTTAGAATATTTTTTGTAGAGAATTTAGAAAGCTTTCAAATAGTTTCTATCCACTTACCACGATTTCCCAACCGTGTTCGAGATATTAATGAAAGTATACGAAGTTCCCAAAACTTTTCTTCTCTGTTCATAAAATATTTTATTCTAACCCTTCCTTAACTCCAAACGTAACAAAACTTTCAACATATTAGTTTTAATGAAAGTAGAACATGCAGATAATTTTTCAACTGAATCCCGTAATTCTAAGTACCCAAACCAAAAACGGTATTCAAAAATTATTTTTCCAATTTTCTCGAAAACGGTTAAAGCTATCGCCTTGAAAATGGTTTCATTCGTTTTCCTAGCCCAAGAAGCCTATAAAAAGAGTACTTACAAGCTTATGAACTCAAAAACGTAAGCGTTACGATTTTTTTTGCGCGAATTTCGCCCCAAATGCCATCTTCCAGTGGGCGGATTTTGCTGGTTAACGAACTTGACCTTTCAAATTGGACGATGGATTTTTGTACCAAATTTCATCAAAATCGGACCATTCGTCTTCTATCTAGAGAGCGAACAGACAAATATATATATATATACATATATATATATATATATATAAATAAATATATACATATATATATATATATATATATATATATATATATATATACAAATTTGAACCACCGTTATTTTCGGTCTCTAGGGGTTCTGAAACGCGAAATTTTCTAGTCGGCACTTCCGGATTGTTTCATTGTATCAACCCTATAAGCGGGGTTCCTCCCTATGGGGGAGGGAGGAACCGCGCTAAAAACGTCCACCTTGCCGGAACTGCGTCATCTTAGCGCGTTTCCGTTCATACACCTAGTTGCATTAGTAAAGGAATAGAAGCAGTTATTGGTGGAGGTTTTGACCATTCGTGAAAAAAATAAAATGTTCTTTGGTGCCACAAGAGGAAACTGGGAAAACTTTCACCCCCCCCAAAAAAAAAAAAAAAAAAAACGTCTTTTGATCGGCGGATTCTGCTGGTTAAAGAACTTGACCTTTTAAATTATACAAAGTATTTTTATACCACATTTCATAAAAATCGTACCATTTTTGAGCCTGTGAGTGAGCGAACAGACAATAAAACAATTTGAGCCGTGTTCCTTTGGTGATCTGAAACATGGAATGTTGAGGCAATTAACGGGCTTAAAACACAGAACATGCTATAACAGCTACTTTTTAGCACGTTATTATTTGCTCAGTTTTTGACATAAATATTTTTTATGACTGGATGTCCGCAAGCATTTTGCTCGTCGTATAACGCGAAAACTCAACTGAAGGAGTTTTCCGCTTCCTACCTATATATATTTATATATATATATATATATATATATATATATATATATATATATATATATGTGTGTGTGTTAGTGTAAATTATATCAATTGGAGGAACCTTTTCAAAAATACTTTAACGGATTGGATTCTTCAAAAGGTGCTAAAATGGATAACTATAAGCAAAACAATTTTGATTTATATTTCTTTGTTATTATCTTTTAAAAATATTACAACCAATATGAAGTATAAGGACTCCCCGATAGCTCTAGACGGGACAGTTGAACATTTTGTCATTCAGGAAAATGTCATTCACGCGAAACGATATTTGGGCAAAACGATTTGTTTTATTTATCTCTTGGTTCCATTTTACAGAGCACTTACTCCCAACGGAAGGTTTGAATTTTTTAATTAAACTCCTTTATTCGTTCCTAAAAATGGTTTTAATTCAATTAATCCTCCAGAAGTATTCCGAAGCAGATGTATTTTTAGTTTAATTTAAAACAATATTTTAATGCTTTCTCCTTCAAAAAATTAAGGGATCATGAAAAATTGTTCGACTCAACTAAAGTTCGACTTACTGAACATAGATTCATCGCGGTTATAATCCATATCTATATCTAATTGGGGAAAATAAACAAAAAGAAAATGTGATGTTTACTCAAATACATATTCTCCGTACGTACATGTAAAGCAAAGTATAAAAAAAGACGGCTGATTGAACTCATAATGAGTTAGTACATACAAAAGTACACCTCGTTGTTCAGTAACTGTAAAATCATCTCCAATCTTTTTTTGGATATTGTTTCCCCTTTCTGAATAATCACATACAACGACTGCAAACATTCCAAAACAAGGTACTCCGAATAGTGTCAAATACTGGAACAGCTAGATCCACAGAGAATGAGAGATTGTTAAATTTCAGAATATTTCTGATGACTAATCTTTTTTACAAAAGTATTATATTTTGATAACTGCTTGGTAATATTTTCAATAAATAATGGGTATCATTTCTCTAAATTTACATCCTTATTCTGCACTCCTGTTTCACTTCCCTTTTTATTTTACAAAACAAATAAACGTTCTTATTGTTCATCAGAATAATAATAATATCCTTCCTCCCAACATTTTGGCTTTTAGTTATTATTCATTTCTTCTACCATTGTTTATCTCAAACTATTATAACTTTTTTTTCTTTTTTTTTACGGCGCATCGACGTCTAGGCCACTAGCGCCGACATTCAAGGAATTTTCTCAACGAGCCATGTGATGAGAAAATTCCTGCCGCCGCGGGGAATTGAACCCACCATCTCCCGCTTTAGAATCTAAGGGGGCGTTTACACTTGGCACTTCTCGCAGGATATATATGTATCGGATAGATATCCTCTTTCAAGTTTACATACTGAGAGAAATAGCTAGACATTTATATCATGGATATCTGTAGGATAGTTCTCGATTTGCGAAAAATGTACGGTCCGTTTACACTCATACATATATGTCCTGTGTAGTCCATTCTGCTAACTATCAATGGAGAAAGTGTCGAAACGCAAAATCGCGGCCTGTGTAATTATTATAAAAATGTTGGAAATAAAAAAATAGGTCCTCTTATATCAAAGCAAGGTACAAAATTCAGAAAGGAAATTAGTGTAACAGAATGAATAGCTCCATCTTTACGATTTTTAGCATCTGGTGAGTAGGTATTTGCTCGATGAAATACTATTTTATATTACGAAATTGTATTTTTATGAACTATGTTTTGAAACTGTACACTCGATATATTTCACAATTGCATGGTTTCTTTAATAGTAATTTTTATTTTTAATTTCTTCGGTAGTTGTACTGAATGCTTCGGCCATTTCCAATAAATCATGACGTTTTTTTAATTTTATCTTTATAAGTAATACGCTTAACGTCCCACAGCTCCTGTTTACTTTGGTAGGTATTGATAAGTTCTATAACTTCAACTTTTAACCAGTATTTTTTATCCCCCATATTGCAGGAGAAATGTAGACGAACTGTTAAAACTCCAGCGATTAATCAAATAGTTCTGTTGCAACTCGCAAATAATCAGTGTTTACATCTGTTGGTATAGAAGTGTCGACAATACAGCTAGTAGCCAAGATATTTCTCCCTGACATTTATTCTTCTCTTTATAATCAGTGTTTACACCTGGTGGTATAGAAGTGTCGACACTTATAGCTCGTGATAGAAATATATACATCAGACATAAATTGTCCATGGTTTACATTAGGCAGAATTTCTCCCTGATATAAATATCCTGGAATAACCATCCTCGTGCAAACCCACCCTAAGGCGTCAGCCACTAGACCACATGTGACCCTATTACAGTGAAACCTCCCTTAACGGACACCTCCCTACAGCGGACACCTCTAGAAACGGACATTTTCTCACAGTCCCGAATTTTTCTAGAGGTAAAATAAACCTGTATATTGCGGGGACCTCTGTACAAAGGACACGGACAGAAAAACCTGATTTTTTACCTCCTTACTACGGACAATTACAGTTAATGTTATTTATAGAAGCGTGCTCCCATGGGTGTAGGTTTCCAGAAAAATGCGTTAACAATAACAAACTCTTTGTAAGAATAAGATATATATATATATATATATATATATATATATATATATATATATATATATATACAGAATAGTGACTAGAATATATTCCTAGGAATGTCACAACAGGAACCGTTTCCAGCAGAAGCATATGATTTTCCCGCTGGCAGATTACTATTGTTTTGCCTACGCGGTATCACGGTTCCAGGAATATTCCATAACTCTGTTCGGTTCACATTCCTTCCGCAGAACTTCCCTCTCTTCACTTTTCAGTTGGTTTTTAGCTCTTGTTGAGTAAGTATCGTGCTTTCTCCTCGATATGTCTAATCGGAAATCTCTGACACTTAAAGAAAAAATTGATGTGATAACATTTTCCAATCGCGAAACATATGGTGTGCGTTGCCGAGTTTTTTAAGATAGGGAAAACACAAGCAGCAGAAATATTGAAAAAGAAAGATGAAATTTTGAAGAAATGGATGGAAAATTGTGACAAAAATGTTGTGCGAGAACTAAGAACTTCTTTATGCTTTAAACTTTTTAGACTAAAAACTTTTTTTAAGTTTATACTTATTGAACTTCTTTCTATATACTTAAAAAAACTTGTTATGGGTGATTATTAAATGGTTAATTAAAACATGAATTAAATGTACAAATTCGGTACGTATCCTTCTGGACCAACCCCTCTGTATAGCCGACACCTCTCTATAGTGGACAACTTTGGTTCCCCCACAGGTGTCCGCTATAGAGAGGTTTCACTGTATAATTGTTGTAGCCAAAACAGGTCAACGTTTCTAGGCGACAGCAATAATACATATTGGAAGTCAACATTAGCAGAATATAAATATATATTTCGCAGGAATCATACCCTGTGAGTTAGTATATATATATATATATATATATATATATATATATATATATATGTATATATATATATATGTATATATATATATATATATATATATATGTATATATATATATATATATATACATATATATATATATATATACATATATATATATACATATATATATATATATATATATAATAATTTATTTCTATACATAAAAGTGCTTAAGAACAAAAAGAATGGATACAATACCACAGTGTATAGAGTACTTCAAGGAAAGAGTCCTTTGTGGAAAAGATGAATGAATGATATTCCTCTTTGAATTAATTGCAAATATTGATTTTGCTTAAAAAACCTGAGTCACCCTCTTTCCCTCCTCACCGGCCCTCAGGGTGAGTTTTAGATCGATCCTCTACTTTATCTATATAAAATACTGTCGGTGTTGGCCAAAATAGTTAATAAAATTAAATGAATATATATTGTTACCCCTTAATTAGTGGCGTCGGGTCATACTGACCCGAATGTATTTGTTTATTTGACCTTTGCCCTTTGAAATCTTTGTATTTCAATAAATGTTATTGTTTATTATTATTTATTTAAATTACTTTACCCAAAAAAAAATCAATTTAAAGTTTGTTTCACTGGGGCCCCGACACCATTAGTTATGGAAGAAAAAGCACGCCACTAATTAAGGGTTAAAAGTAGTTACTCTCTTCATTCTTTTTATAGGCCTGATAAAGATTTGAAATTTCACCCAAATTTGTGTGTGTATATGTGTATATTATATATATATATATATATATATATATATATATATATATATATGTATATATATATAATATACACACACAACGTATTTTTGTACCAAATTGCATTAAAATATGCCCATTTTTGAGCTTGTGGGAGAGCGAATAGACATATATAGGGGAAGGTGTTGTACCTCTGACCATATTGTACCTTTGACCACCGAGGCTGTGGCGGCATGTTGCAACATTTAATAAATTTTGGTATAATTAGTGTTTAGCTCCTTCACTAGAGGGCTTGTATAACCTACTTTGGATTATTCAAGTCAAAGAGGATTCTTGCAAAAAATACTTATCCATTTCTATCATAAAAATGTAAGTTATTTATTGATGACTTTTTGCCTCATAATATTTTTTGTATTATGTATTTTTAGATGGAAATCATTTGACAAAGTAGCTATTACAATAAGAAACATGGTGTAGCTTCTGAAATTTATTTATCTTAACCCTTAAATTTTTAGCACGCTTTTTAATTTGCACTACCAGGGTGTTGTACCTTTGACCACGACTAAGTGTTGTTCCTTTGACCAGGTCAAAGGTACAACACACCTGAGTAATTTTTTCATAATTCAACTTTTATGTTCTTCTGCTAAATATTTTTAAAATGTTAATATTGGTTGCTTAAATTGTTCAAAGCATTTAAAAAATAATAAATGAAATAAGTTCAAACTGACTTTATCAATCCTCAGTGTAGCAGTTCAAACCTATCGCCCCTTATCGTTCCACTTGAAGTTGTAAGACCTCATCGAAAAACTCAAGCAAGGAAAATGTCAAATAGGGACCGGCCTAAAGGGAAACCTCGTATCCTGACAGATATTCCTGAAAATCTAATTATTGAAGCTGAAAAAAAAACACGAAAGCACCACCCTAAACGTAAGACACTACATACAAATAAACCCTTTCCTAAAAAAGTGGTAAATAGAAAGAAAATTTTTCTAATGACAGTTCAGATTCTGATAATGACACCGAAATTTTTTCAGGAGAAAGTGAAATTGATTCGTCTGATAAATGTTGTGAGTTATGTCGATGACCAGTAACTATTTGGAAAAAGGAAATTTTATACTTGTTAAAAATAAAAGTTAAAAGACTACTTCATATTTAGTCGCAGAAATTTGTGGCAAATGTCCAATGTCTAAGATCCAATATTTGAAAAAACAAACTTTAAGTGACTAATTTACGAGAGAAGATGAAAGTTATATGATATTGATGTTGAAGACATTGTGGCTAAACTTCCATACCCTACTATTGCTAGTGGATCTGCTTGACAGTTAAAACGTTTATCGATTGGACTGGATTTTTCAGCATATTAAGCATAACATAATATCAATAATAGCTTTTTTTATTATGCTTACATCCTTGTCCTGTATTTATTAAACTTACAATTAATTACTATATTACTGATACAATTTTTTTTCTGCACTGCTGTGTTGTTTTTACGTGGTCAGAGGTACAACACCCCATGGTCAAAGGTACAACTACATGTTGTACCTTTGACCACTGTACAATTATTTTAAAAAAAAAATATTAAATGTAAAGCTAGAACCTTGAAAAAATTAAATATGATAAGCAATAGAATACTAATTACAATGAAAGAAAAAAAATTAATTTACCTTTAATATTCAAGCCAAAAAAAAATCAATTTTGCAAAGTGGTCAAAGGTACAACACCTTCCCCTATATTTTGGCTTAAAAATTGTTTTATTAACTAGGACAAAGAAATGATCAAAACACTCCACTGCTTATAATTATTTTATAAGACAGAACGTTTTCGAGGTCACAATCTCCTGCTTGTTGTCCTGTTAATAACCATCGCAGACAGAATTTTTAAAATAAAATCACCAATGTCAAATAACAAAAGATGTAAACAATTAAAAAAGCTCAGCGAGGTTCTTCCGGGCCTTCTTCCGTTTGTACTGGCCCTCTAATCGAGCTAGGTGGGCCAATCTGGCGTTAGGATTTTTTTATTCGTTTCCCTACGTTAGTAACCCTATAAAATGTGTATCTAGAAGGCAATAAACACAAAGCCGTGAGGGCAACGATTTTGGTTTTTGAAAATTTTGCCAAAAAAAAAAACATGTGTACATGAATTATTATGAAGAATTAATATTCTCTATCTGACAGTGGGGTCGTTCCCCTGAATTCAATGGGATATGAAGGACATTGTTGCTAAAAAATTTAAAAAAAACGGTGGTGCTAATGACCCTAGCAATCGAAGCACCTTAAAAAAAACAGCAGGGTTTACATTAAACTAGGATTTGTCTAGGAATTTATTTGGTATTAAATGCTGAAAATACAGCTTGATATACCATTTCGGAATCTCCATGAAACAAGCATGTTTTCCTTTTTCATTTTACACCACGTTAGGTAGAATTAGGACAAAAATAAGCAAACCATGAAATATTCGTTAGACCTTTGTTTAAAAAAAAAAAAAAAAAAAAAAAAAAAAACAATTATGCATGCACCCAAAGAGTCATAGTATACATTCGAAACCGCATTTATCTAGGAATACTATCCAAAAAAACAGAGTGAAAAAATTCCTTCATTTGGATTCGTGACACCAACAAGAGTGGCAAAGTGCGTATTTTTATGGAATTTTCGAAAATGCCAAATTTATCGAAAACCGAAAGACTTTTACCAAACATATTTTTCTGAACCGGCTCAACGTTCTCTACCCGCAGGTACCATGTTATCCATTCATTACGCCACTCCCTGTATATATGTGTTTGTGTGTATAGAAACTTTTTATTTTTTTTATCTATAGGATCTGAAACGTTAACTTTTCTAGTCGGCGCTTCTGGGTTGCGTTATGAGGTCAACCTTAAAAACGGTGTTCCTCCCTATAGAGGGAGGGAGGAAACGCGCTAATTAGGTGGCTGACGGCATCCTGTGTATTTAAGCAGTGGTTTAATATATTTGAAGTATTACAGTCTCAAAAATCCCAGAAACATGCTTAGATGTCGCAGTTTATCGCACTTTATGCTTTTCTTTCTTTTTAATATTCTTCCTAGCTGGGGGCTAGAGAATGTCAGAAGCAATTTGTACTCTAACGGTTGACTGACAAGAAAGGTTCTGGTTTTCATGGCCTCAAGTAGCCATTGAGTCTCTCCTGCCCTAGAAGAGGAAGCTATGTTATAAGCATACATATTGTATGAAGGCAAGGCCCTCCATGGCCTCCGTCCAGCTTTTTATAGGCCAAACTGTCTCGCTGCTTGGCTGACTCTCCAGTTCCAAGGGAATAATTTTCTCCAGTTCTCGAAGAGGCGGGGGGGGCACGGATTTAATATGATACGGTCATTCGTTTATTTTACTCTCCTCCCCCCCCCCTAAGAAAAAAATACCTCCATGAATTTATTTACTAGCTAATTCGGAAATTACATTTAAAGAATTTACTCATGTTCTAAATACACAACACATTTAAATTTAATATTTCGGTTCTGGTATCCATTTTTAAATATAATTTGTTTTTTATGATAGATAACTTTTTTAAAGGTCGGTATATGGAATATTTTGGCAAAATAGAGTCGAGTATGTAAAACAATTTTTGATTTAAAAACGGATGTCAGATTTGTTTTTAGACCATTAAAAAAACTTATATTCAAATTTTGTGAAGATTAAAAAAAAAAGAAAAAAAAAAAGTATTTTAAATTTCGCTGAGGCAACAATCCGGGCATATTTCAAAGAACATTTACCCGATTCAAACCGAACTTGGATGGTCGATAAAGGCCCTAACGTGACACATTTCCTTCTAATCGCACAGTTTCTACGTGTTCTGGGATTGACGTTATTTGCAAAAATGCTTACATTTTATTTTAATTTTTAGAACCATTTTTTACAAGTACCTTCTGATATAACACAATAGTGATTTATATGGTTAGAAAAAGGAGTCTTTCTTCTTTAAAAATAATTCTTCATTTTGTATTAAAAAAAAATCCGTCAAAAGCCCTACATACTTTACTATTAAATATCATTAGGAATCTGCAGTTAAAATTTGAAATTGATAGGGTGAAAATTGAATTGCTAGCGTATCGCCCGTTCGAAAAACATAGTATTGAGAAAATCGACTTTAAAGTTTAATGTACCAAAAAGTTCATTTTCTTTTCTTCTTCTTATATATTTTTATTTTCAGTAATATTGCTGTTTTTTTTTTGTTACAATGGCTTTGTGAGGCATGATGTGGAAATATGTAAAATTACATAACCCACAAGAATAAATAAATAAATAAAAGAAAATTAAAACAACTGTGAATATAACACATTTTGTGCACTTGTAGATGTTAAAGAATATTGTGTCTAGGCCACCGCCGCTTCAGCCTTCTATGAGGATTTTGTGGATTATGGAAGGAGGATAGAGAATTTATCAAAGGATTTGGATGGCCAGGGAGATTGGAATGGAACTTCTGATAGACTGATTTGGCCAGGGATTGGATAAAGGGGATATTGAAGTCATTATGCAGGGTTAGAGGTTCGAGACATAGTAAGGAGCATTGGATATTTTTCGAAGGATTTTGGATTGTATTGTTTGTATTCTGTAGGAATTGGAAGGTTTAGTGGAACCCCATAGTTCTAGTACATAAGTCCATATTGGTCGGAGTACGGTATTGTATAAACGTCCTTTGTTAGTCAATGAAAGTTTCGAGCGTTTGTCCAATAAGCGTGATAAAAGTCTAAAACGTCTGCTTAGTTTCTGTCTTTTATGTGTTATGTGTGGTATCATTCCTAAGTATTTTACTTGCGAGTTATGCGGAATTATAATGTTTTGGAGGGTTATTGGTGGGCAGCTTGACTTACGAAGTGTGAATGTTGGCTACATTTTTCTGCATTTTCTTTGATTCTCCACTTATTTAGCCATGGTTGAAATAGACACAGGTGTTCTTGAAAGGAATTAGAAGCAAGAATTGGATTTTGGTTGACAGTAAGGATTAGGAGTGTCTTCAGCATACATGTGGATGGATGTTTGGGTATGGGATGGGATATCAGCCGCATAAACCAGGAACAATACGGGACTGAGAATTCCACCCTGTGGGACACCTGCACGTTAGGGTAGGATGGAGATAAGGAGGATGTCTGGAAAAAACGGTCAGAGAGGTAGGATTTCATTATAAGGTAATATGTTGAAGGTAGGGTTTCTTTGAGTTTAAACTGCAAGCCCTGGTGCCAGACTCGATCGAAAACCTGAGCTACGTCAAAGAAAACGCCAGAGCAATACTGCTTATTGTCGAACTCTTTTTCATATAAATATATATATATTAAAAAAAAAAAATATATTTTGAAATGTATCCGGATATTAGTTGAAAAATCTAATTTTTGCCACATTTAAAAACTGGGCCGGCACATAAACTCTCTCGGATATCATTTTTGATTTGTTAAGGAAGCATTTAAGCCAATAATGAAGAAACTGGTGAAACAAGGTATTATTACCCTTTAAGTGTAATTACAACCAGTGATGGCTTCCTGTGGCAGCAAACTGTTGTTGATGAATGCATGTACAAGGTCCATCAATATTGTAATGCAGGAGTGGACACGGCTCGATATTGAAATCCCCGGCACCTACCACCTGTAATACCGCCAGGAAACGTGTGGTTTGCCTATCCTAGCGCCTAGAACCAGCCCAGAGGATTGGATGTTACTCCTACTAATAATGTACAGGGGCATTGTACTGCATAATTACTATTAAACAGTGTTGGAAAAAAATCATTCTGAATAATGAATAAATTTATTATTTCATTCTGAATAATGAATAATTTTTTATTCATAATTCAGTCAATTCAATTAATAACACGACTCTATAACATTACACTTCAGGGCAGTTCAATTCATATACACGACTCTCTAACATTACACTTCAGGGCAGTTCAATTCATATACACGACTCTATAACATTACACTTCAGGGCAGTTCAATTCTTTTACACGACTCTATAACATTACCCTTCAGGGCAGTTCAATTCATATACACGACTCTCTAACATTACCCTTCAGGGCAGTTCAATTCATATACACGACTCTATAACATTACACTTCAGGGCAGTTCAATTCATATACACGACTCTCTATCATTACCCTTCAGGGCAGTTCAATTCATATACACGACTCTCTAACATTACCCTTCAGGGCAGTTCAATTCATATACACGACTCTCTAACATTACCCTTCAGGGCAGTTCAATTCATATACACGACTCTCTAACATTACCCTTCAGGGCAGTTCAATTCATATACACGACTCTCTAACATTACACTTGAGGGCGGTGAGGACCTAGATGTTTTCTGCCCTAAAACACCCAATCCATCCATCCATCAATTAATAACGTTACTTTTTTTTTTATTCATTATTGAATAACCACGATTTATTACATGAAAATGTTTATTGAATAAAAATTATTTATTGAATGAAAATTTGTATTGAATAAAAGTTAATTATTTGAATGAAAAATTTGTTTGAATGAAATTGATTTATTTGGCTGAAATGTTTTGTTAAATACAAGTGATTTATTTTAAGAATAATGATTAAGTTCATTAATCGTTTTCTTACTCTTCATGAAAATTATTGATTTAAGCGATATTTTTTACTGAACTTAAAGAATCTGTGTTTGTTGATCCATAAACCACATTATTTTAAATGTATAAAAATAATGAATGAAGAATGGAAAATAATTAATTATTCGTTGAATAAAATAAAAAAAAGTCCGTCACGCAGGAGCTGCATAACTAAGCACTTTCCTCAGAATTTTTGTAGTGTAGACTACATTATTGAATAATTTGCTGTAAATAAAATAAAAACGTGAATAGTTCTGCTCATTTACATTTCTTATGAGAACTGTTCAATTATTAATTTTGTAAATAATTTGCTTCCAGAGTTATTGTAATACATGATACTGCACTACTTAATAAGTACATAAAAACTTCATATTCCGTCTTTTGATCTGACGCAGGAACAGGATACAGCCCCACTAGTGGGAGATAGCGCTCCTCGTGGCGGCTTTGGGAACCTCCGTCTGGCAGGTTATTCTATTGAAATGTAGTACAAAGTAAACCCCCTCTTTCCAGTAGACCGATTCACTTCATTTTTACAACACTTCTTTCTCATGAGATACCCAGGACCTATACCGCGTTTTGTTACAATACAACAGAAATTACGATCGGGACGAGTATATTTATTAGTACTTTATGTCCGGAGTGGGGGCGAGGTTAGCTCAGTGGTAGAGCACTCGACTAATGAACTGGAGGACCAGGTTCGAAACCCGAGCGCGCACTAAAGATTTTTTCTTCTAGTGCTGTCGTTCGAGGGTTGGATTTGGGGTCCCAGATCGTCCCTAGGCTCACCCAGCCTTAATTAATTAATAATGGGTACCTTGGGTGCTAATGACTATAGTAGTCGAAGCAGCCAAGGGGAAAATCAGGCGGCCGGAGCATAGTGTTGACCACACTATCTCTCTAGTGTGCCGTATGGTCAAGAATCAGATACCTCTACAGTATCTGCCCCTCTGGGCCCTTGTGGCCTGTTACGGGACTGATTTTTTTTATGTCCGGAGTAAACCCCCCTCCAAATAACCCGATTTAGTTTATTTTTACAACCAATTTTTCTCTGTTGATTACCACCACGAATACCAAGTTTCGATGAAATGTAACAAACATTACAGCTGCTGGTGGTAAATTGGTAATGTGGGTCCGGAGTAAACCCCCCTCCTAATGAACCGATTTAGTTTATTTTTACAACGTATTTCTCTCTTTAGATCAACATAACGAATACCGAGTTTCGTTGATATATTACAAAAACTACGGCTGGCATGGTCAAATTAGTGTTTTCGGTCCGGGGTAAACCCCCCTCCCGATGGACCGATTTTTGTGGTTAACGAACTCGTTCAATCGTTTGCTACTTGAACGCTATATACCACGTTTCGTGAAGAAAAAATAAAACCTCTGGCCGCTATCGTGTTAACAGACACATATATATATATATATATATATATATATATATATATATATATATATATATATATATATATATACACACACACACACACAAACACACACACGCACAAACACACACACACACGCACACACACACACACACACACACACACACACACACACACACACACACACACACACACACATACATACACATATATATATATATATAATATATATATATATATATATATATATATATATATATATATATATATATATATGGTGGCCATCAATTTTAAATTCTTTAGCTAATTCCAATTGTCCTAACAATATATATAGATCTATTAAAAATTACTTACAAGGCAGACAATCCTTTATCATAACACCAAATATGAAATTTCACAAATTTCAAACACTAGGAACGCCTCAAGGATCTAGCCTTTCGCCATTACTATGGAATCTAATTGTAAATAATTTATTAAAGATAAAGTTACCTCCAGACACAACTATTTTAGCGTATGCTGATGACATATTAATACTAAGTAAATCTAAAATATTCGAAAAGCTGCAAGTCAATATTAACGTAATTACAAGTATTATTGATGACTGGGCGGACCAACATAAGTTAACATTAAATATTCAAAAATCGTCTTTCATTATATTTACACATAAAAGAATCCATCCACAAATACACGTAAAATCACAAGGACAAAACATTCAACAGGTTGAAACATTGAAATATTTAGGAATAACATTAGACAGAAAACTGAACTGGAATGCACACATTGACAGACTACAGACAAAATTATTAAAACTAGTAAATAATCTGACAATCGCTGCAAAGACTACATGGGGACTAAACACAGAAGCATTACATATATTGTATAAAGGAGCCGTAATCCCATCATTAACCTATGCTATTAATATCTGGGAATCTGGACTTGCTAAAAAACACAATTTAATGAAATT
The DNA here is from genome assembly GCA_946811695.1 of Gonocerus acuteangulatus. Taxonomy (NCBI): domain Eukaryota; kingdom Metazoa; phylum Arthropoda; class Insecta; order Hemiptera; family Coreidae; genus Gonocerus; species Gonocerus acuteangulatus. Next base: position 20,730,111 of record OX328125.1, read on the forward strand.
ACAACGAGTACAAAGATTGATGGCCATTAAAATGATAAAGGGTTTTAAAACAGTGTCGTATGAAGCAGCCTGCGTCCTAGCGAAAATAGTACCTATAGAATTAATTGCAAAACAATATACAGCACAATTTAAACTTCTTAAAACCTCAGAAAACGTAGACGATTTCAGAAATAGTCAAATTGAAAAAGAATTGCAAGTTGCAATGTGGCTTCACCCATCTGATTTTCCAATTTTTAAAAGTCCTTACAAAAATAACAACATAGAATTAACAATTTACACTGATGGAAGTAAGGAAGGTGAAAACGTAGGCTGTGCTTCAGTGGTATTTATTAACGACGAACCCACAGACGTACATAAATACAGACTGGGACAATACTGTACAAACATACAAGCAGAACAATACGCAGTATTTGAAAGTTTGCGACTAATAAAGACCAAATACAGACACTATAATAATGCAATTTTATACACAGACAGCAAGACGACCTTACAAAAACTAACTAATCGTTCGATACATGACTCACTAACAGAAGAAATAAGGAAACATGTAACAGAAATACAAAACATTAACATAAACATATATTTTAAGTGGATAAGAGGACACTCTGGAAATATGGGGAACGAATTAGCTGATAAAGCGGCTAAAGCTGCCGCAAAGAGTCCCCAGTTACCAGTTTGTTATGATAAGATATCGAAAAAACACTTAAAATATATGTTACAAACTAAGACTATACAAACTTGGGAAAACCGCTGGACAAATACTAACAAAGGGACACACTTAAAGCTATTCATACCGCAAATTCAAACATATTTAACAAAAAAACAAACTATGACTGATTTTTACACAACACAACTTGTCACAGGCCATGGATCAATGAACTCTTACTTACACCGTTTCAAAATCACAAACAGAAACACTTGTCCATGCGACTTTCTTACGGAACAAACTTACCAACACTTAGTATACGACTGCCGACTACTAATACAGGAACGGACAAAATTACAAACGACAATTGTGAAACAAAACGGAGTCTGGCCGTCACCGGAACAAACTCTGTTTATGTGCCATAATAAGGCATTAAGAGAATTTGCTGAGCAGCTTTACATGGCAATGGGAAGATTGAATCCCTATTACAAATAAAATGGTATTAAGCATTTTATGTGGTAATACTGAAATTTAATTTTTCTACTTATTCATTGATTCTTTGTTATTCATGTTTTTGTTTTACGTCATTTTATATTCTGTTCTTTTGTTAATTTTCTCCAATCGTTATATTTTGCATAGTTTTAATTTGTAAACTTTTAAATTTTAACTTAAACTAATAATATGTCTAAAAAACAAAACAAAATATGTTAATATGCAAATGCAAGTGATATGCTGATTGTTGCATGAGACTTGCAGACAAAAATAAACTCCCTTCTTGCAGGGTTACTGTAAGGAGGAAACAAATAAAAAAAATATATATATATAGTTAGTTGGTTTTAAAGAAAGTTTGCATGCCTAGGCAGCATGCGTTGCTAGGACGATAACGGTCAGCTGTGTCTATTTTATAATAGATATATTTTATATATTATTTTTATTTCCGGTTCATTTTAACTATAATGGCAGACCTTGAATCACTAGAAATAAACTGTGATTTTGTCCCTCATAGAACTTACGCTATACCTGGTGATGGTCCATCCGAGGTAATAATATCCCGAACCCTTGCACAGCCTTCTCGCTCATCAGCATCCCCAGTCAGAACACTTCTCGTTAATGCTCGCAAAGATAATGGGTGTTTCCAAATGACATCTCAGGAACATAAATTTTTAAATTTTAACGCACATTTATTATTGACAACGAATTTTAACCTGTACTGGTTAAACTGCTGTTACTGCTCTCCTATTGATAACGGGTTATCACTACGTCATCAGTATCTTGACACTGGTCCGGAGCGCCCCAATGTCAAGAAACATTATACTTACATTACTTATCAATTGATGAATAACTTATAGTATGACGGGAACTGTGCTATAATAAACTGCACAAAATTATGTTGAATTGTTAATTTTGATGATATATTATTTAACTCAATAAAATAACTACTTATCTGCCGTGACGAAGCACGGGTATTCAGCTAGTAAATATATACATACATACATATACAAATTTGAATCACAGTTATTTTCGTGATCTATGGGTTCAAAAAGGGAATATTCTAGTCTGCACTTCCGTCATGATGTCAACCTTATAAGCGGTTTTGGGTCTTTTGTATAATAAGCATACACTTTTCAAGAACTAGTAACAGTTACTCTACTGTTACTTTACTAAACTCTAGGTTATGTTTACAAAACAAGATAAATGCTTGTTTATAAAAAAGAAAATAACTTTATTTAATACTGAACAAAATAAATCATGCTGAAGGTGGCCAATATTCAAACATTGAATGCAATATTTTAAGAAAAATAGGTCTTCCTTCTCATATCTTCTTCCAAATTGGCCCTCTGTTCCTTCTATAATAAATTTTCATTTTATGAAGTCTGGAGCACTTTTTCTCAGAATGGATTAATCCCTTCTTCTGAATAAACCGGACTGAAACTTTCACATTAGATATTAACTGGCTCAACTTAAGCAAATTCATTGTTAGTGTTTTTCATGTAAATCTGATAAATGAATGCGTTTAAATACAGAATTAGGTTAGAGGTGAATCATATGTTCCAAATAATAATAAAATGAGTAACTGTTACTAGTTCTTGAAAAGTGTATGCTTATTATACAAAAGACCCGCGGTTTTTCTATAGAGGAAGAAAAAAAATCACCCTAAAATGCGGTAAAACATACAACATCCGGCATAGTAAAAATAAAAGACAAAATTACAAGACCTACAATGAATAACTTTAGAACTCCAACAGACCAAACTTGTAGATAATAAATTTCAAAAGGGTGACGACCCCTTGGAAGAATGGATAGTTCATGCGATTCCTGACCAAGAGGATACAGGTTAGGTGTTTTATTCAATGGGTCAATTTTTGTTTAGGAACGGTGGCAACCTATAGATAGCTCGGCATTAAATGCCTAGATGTCAATGCGCCGCAAATTTGTGCGAGAGTGCGAAAAAAAAAACAATTTTCGAAAGTGCTGATTTTAATTATTTAGTTTGTGATTCTCACACTATATTAGCTACAGAATCTAGGAACAGCATACTCCCCCCCCCCGTTTTAAGGTTATTCCCATTAATTTAGGCCCGAAGTCAGAATAATAGAAGTTTGACTAAATTATACACTACTATATATAATTTCAAAAGAGAGAGAAAAAAATGGTAATACTGAAGGAGAGTGTCCTCAGCACCGATTTTCTTCAAAATTTGCACTATAACGTATTTTGATGCACTAAACACGAATCCGTTGAGAAAAAAGTTGCTCGCAACTAGGAAAGAAGTTATTAAGCACTAAAGTTCAGTGTTATGGAGGTTATAAAAGACTGGGTAAACAGCTTATATGTAAACACGCGCCTGCGCAATAGTCCTTAATGACGAAGTGTAATTGAAATTTAGACTCACCTGTGGTAGCTGACTTGGTCGTAAACTGTCGCTTTTGGGCATACGTGCTATGCGTTTCCGCTCGCTCAAGAAAACATAAAAACCCCTAGTCAATCCAACTCGCAGAAATGAAAAGAATTCTATGGCCCAAAAGTCGTCCAAGGCATTCTTCCCTAACCTTCATAACAGTGAACTTTTTTTTTAAATAACTTCTTTCCTAGTTGCGAGCAACTTTTTTTTTCAACGGATTCGTGTTTAGTGTATCAAAATACGTTATAGTGCAAACTTTGAAGAAAATCGGTGCTGAGGACGCTCTCCTTCAGTTTTACCGAAAAAAATTATCAAATTCTCTTCCTGCTGTACTATGGTCAACTAAGCCATTTGTTTTTGTTACTTTAACATCCCATATAAAACTTATGACATAAAGAATTGAAAAATTTGTGATTTATTTGTTAACCATAAATTGTAGAAAATTACTTTGATTTTCACCACACAAAGTAGTATTACCCTTAAGCGGTTATTGAATAACAAACGGTTTTTAAAGATAACAATTTTTCTACACAGTACGGCTATTATTTACAAGCAGGAACACATTTTTAAAAACCTAAGTTTTGGAAATAAATTGGTCATGCAACGATTATAAAAGAATCAGAGGCATTAATTGTATCATAAGCTAATTACGATATGCCTTTTTATAAAATCATGGGACGCAGTTGTAAACTTTGTGAGTTCATATCATGAGAAATTCTGAAGAAGAGAAACAGGAAAAATGCTATACATGGATAATTGTGTAATTGATTCTCAATGAAGTATTGAAAAATCTAACAAAAAAAAAATTGACAGAAATCATCATAAAGTTTTAAATTGTTCTAATGTTGAAAAGTATAGGTTTCGAAGGTACTGAAGAGGAGAATATTCGGACCACATCTAAACGGTCCACAATCTGTTATCACTTTAAATAGGACAAAACGACATGGGCAGATCCATTGGCTAGAGGGCTATCTGAATAGCCTGAATGAGAGAGAGAGAGAGGGAGCAAACATGGTAGTGTGTAGAATGAGAGCAAGAGAGATAGAGGGAGAGGGAGTGAGAAAGTCTGCGAGAGAGTGAGTGGGGGGGGGGGCAAAACGAGGAGAGGAGTGTGAGAGTAAGAGAGCGTGAGAGAGGTAGAATGGGAATGAGTAAGTAGCCCCACCCTGATGACCGCGAGGAGGGGAGGGGGGAGGCAAAGAGATAGGTAGAAAGGGGCGACGCAGAGAGGTAGAGAGAATACAGCAAATCAATAGAAGGCACGTCACAGGCCGGGCTTACGTCACCATCCCGTTCCTCCTGCTCACCCTCTCTTATTCATAACCGTCTCCACACATCACTTGTTACACCTTCTTTCTGTCGTCTGTCTGTCTGTCGGCACGCTCTCTTCTTTTTTGAAGAAGTCTTTTTAGTATCACCACAAATTCTGAACTTAATGTCTATACCTTCTTTCACCTTTCATGTGAAAAGAAAATTATACCATTTTTTAGCGCCTAAATGGGCAGTGTCAAAATGAAAATTTACTTTCCTTCACATCACTCAAATGTCGGTCATTGATGGTATTAAGTTTATTTTTATCCTTTGAAATTTAAATATTCTTTTCGGCATTACCTGGAGTATACTTACACCCCTCAAACAGTGCGAACGCAAGAGCGTTCAAAAACAGCCCGAGTGGATTGGTTTGTTCCTAAAAACACTTCGGAATTCGATATAAATTAATAGTATTGTCGTTTTTTGGTTGAAAACAAAATGGTAAAAAACCTCAAGATCAACTAGATAACCCACATTGCCATCATCATATATACATATATATATATATATATATATATATATATATATATATATATATATATATATATATAATTCTCTGTCTCCTCCAAAATACAACTACAATGTATACATCTCAGATTACATTAAGTTTAAAATTGTATACCCGAAAGTAAAATTGTATTTACGAAGATAGCTAAAACCTACCTCGCTCTTGGTATCTTAATAAAACTAAATTTTCTACAATAAAATGAATTTTGTTTTCGCCGAAGTTTCGCCTTGAAATTCAAGCCTTCAACAGGATGAGATATGGAGAACTATGCCTTACGAATGTACAATCATTTCTTTTGTGTGGTGATGAAATGATTACTCATCCGTGAGGAAGAGTTTTCCTTCTTCTCATCGCCCTAATGAAGGCTTGAATTTTAAAACGAAACTTCGGCGAAATAAAACGCATTTTCTTATAAAAAATGTAGTTTTATTAAGATAACAAGACCGAACCCTGACCGATACCCTCCCGATACCAACGGTTAACAATCTCATCTCACTAAAATTCTAATTTTTTCTACTTTTATGGAATTAACTTCTGAAATATACCGAAAAAAAATAATTACAAAAAAATCCTTTCTCGTTTTACACATTACTACCTAAGCGTTTTGTGTTATTGTTTCACATAAAACAGAATCACTTGAAGACGTTAGACAAACAAGTACAAACACAGACTGTGATCTAAATGGCCTGTAGTTGTTGAGAGTGAATTTTCGTAAGCAGCCATCATAAGAGTACGGAACGCTTAACCACTGTTTTGACATTATATCGAAAACGGTCCAGAAATAATTTTGAGATTAATTAAATTCAAAGTACTGCTACTGGAGTATAGAGCATCTACTGCATGTCATTCTTCTTTTTTTGCTACCAAACTTCTTGCTTTTTCCCATGTTTGTCCTACCATGGGCGTAAATAGACAATAATTTTGGGAGGGGTTGGGAGAATTTTGGGGGGGGGGGGAGATGCTGAGAGCATTTGATGGACATGGAATACTATCAATCTATAGTGTGGAATAGTTACCTAATTGAAAAGCTATTACACCAAAAATAAATGATTTTTTTCTCAACTAAGTGGTCTCATTTAATTTATTTTTAAGGTTTTTATGACAAATTTATACCGATTTCGGGGAGCGGCTGCAGTCTACTAAGCCCCCCCTTATATAAGCCCATGCTTCCCAGATCCTTCCACTGATCTGTGCCTCGATCCTCATCCTTGCTCCCTGGGTGGTCCCAGGGGCAATGTAAAGCATGTCTTCGATGGCTTCATTAGTTTTTCTCTGTGTTTTCCCGATACACCGTCATTTTAAATCTACATTTTAATCGCCAACTAACAAGAGGTCAGATGGTGATTAAAATGGATCCTATGAAATAAGAGTTGACATAAATGACATGGTAATAAATTTAAAATGAAGTACCTTGTTTGACCTGAGGGTGACTTTGCCACTGCAGCGAGCACAACACCTAATACTGCAGTAGTTGCAAACATGGCCGATCCCGTCGGCGAACTTGGTCTTGAGGCAGATATGACAGGTGGCTTCCAGTTCGGCACCGGCCTTCTTCTCGTTCCTCTGCCGGATCGTCTCTTCCAGCGCGTCCACCTCGTCTTGCTTCCGCCTGAACAGACAAAAGTGCGAATTATTTTCAAATCTGTACAATCATAAAAAAAAAAAAAAAAAAAAAAAATCAGTCCCACAACAAGCCGCAAGGGCCTAGAGGTTCTGAGCCTGTACGGGCATGTGATTCCTTATCGTATGTGACAATAGAAAAATGTCAGGGCGATTATTAGCTTAAGGTCTTGTGCATTACCCCACTTGCAAGTACCCATTTCACTCTGGGTATACCAAGAGACGATCTGAGATGCCAATTCTGACCCCAAACAACGATTGGGCATTTTGGTCTACAAGAAAAAATACCCGACAAACGGCTCGACGAACTGTCCTCCTCTAGCCAAAAGTTGACGGCGTACACTTAAAATTCACATACGAAAAATAATGGTACCCCCCCAAAAAACTAACTTTCAAAAAAAGGCCAAGTTCCAGGCCCCTCCCAAAAGCAGTTTTGGACCACGCTTTAGGCCCTTAATACATTGTCAAGGACCTAATAATACCCTCTGACTTATTTGTGCATTTCCAATTTGGCCAGTTTTTGTTAAATGATAACCGTTTTAATTTACATAGAGTTCATAGAAACCCAGTCGTTTTAAGTCATCAGAGATTTTATAATAACCCTGTTTTTTTTGGGGGGGGGGGATATCAATACTTTTTGTAAGTGAATGGATTAAGATTACGGGGCACTAGCCTTTTGTGAAAAGAGAAATGTCATTTGGCCCACTGTGCACCGCGGCGTAAAGATGCATCCATATCTTCGTGTCCGCATAACCATGCACCTGTGACTCCCTTGGTATGTCACAAGCTTACGGACTCATCCCCTGAAGAGAATACCTACTTATCCACCTTCCACCAGCTGTTAGTCAGTCAACAGAGAACTCTGCAAACTAGTTCAGAACTTCTAACTCATGCCACTGCTTCTGTAACCGGCGAACCGAATGGGACCGAAGTCCCATTAAGGCCACGAATGATCATAGGCCTGGTTGCTCTCTCCTACAGGTCCCCTATCCCCAGGTACCAGGGGGGACTTTAAGCTGTTATTATTGATATCACAATACCGCAAAGATTAGACTATCTGAAAATTTTAGGACGAAATACTGTGAAAATCCCAGTACTTGGCCTAACAACTAAAATATTTGTAGTAGCCAAATTCCACAAGATTAATAGTTATCTCGACTTATGGGCTCATTAAAAAAAATTCCGACTCGCAGGAACTGCATCATCTTAGCGCGGTTCCGTTATTATCCCTAGTCTAATTGGGAAAGATTAAAATAGAATCAGTTATTATTTTGGTTCCACCAGTCTTGAAAGGTCCTGATTTACGATCTTGCCTGTATGGGTCGGCCAACCCATAAGGTGGAATTCACTCTATACGTACCGTCACCGGCGGGCCACCGTCCAGCAGCCGGCTGGCAAAATATTCTTTAATGTATTTCCAATGAGGTAGTTCACACAGGAGTGGACCGTCACCGGCAGGCCACCTGCAGGAACTAGTAGGATTCTCGGAAAGAATGTTCTGACATGTCGGTACAGGTCGGTGCATGCCGGTGCTTGCACGGTGTGTGCGAACACTCTACCGGCTCATTCAGTTCGGTTCTTACCTTTCTTAGAGAAGTTTCTTTTGTTACTGCGTATTATTTTAAGTGAATATTTTTTCGATGACGAAAAACTCATCGAACATGAAGAACTGTAGGTAAAACTGAAGGAGAGCGTCCTCAGCTACGATTTTCTTCAAAGTTTGCACTATAACGTATTTTGATGCACTAAACACGAATCCGTTGAAACAAAAACCCGCTCTCAACTAGGAAAGAAGTTATTACGCACTAAAGTTCACTGTTATGGAGGTTATAAAAGACGGGGTAAACAGCTTATATGTAAACACGCGCATGCGCAATAGTCCTTAATGACGAAGTGTAATTGAAATTTAGACTCACCTGTGGTAGCTGCCTTGGTCGTAAACTGTCGCTTTTGGGCATACGTGCTATGCGTTTCCGATCGCTCAAGAAAACATCTAAACCCCTAGTCAATCCAACTCGCAGAAATGAAAAGAATTCTATGCCCAAAAGTCGTCCAAGTCATTCTTCCCTAACCTTCATAACAGTGAACTTTTTTTTAAAATAACTTCTTCCCTAGTTGAGAGCGGGTTTTTTTCAACGGATTCGTGCATCAAAATACGTTATAGTGCAAACTTTGAAGAAAATCGTAGCTGAGGACGCTCTCCTTCAGATTTACCGAACTGTATAATATGGCTGATTATAAATACAGTGAAAATTTACAGAAAGATAAAATCATCACATTGAAAAGGATTTGATCACAACAGGCATGTGACATACTTTATTAATAAATCATTAATTAGAAAACATTTACAAAAATGTATTAATTTTGCCATGATAATACTCCACTAGCAGAATTAAAAAAGGTGTTATAAGTTTCAAGCACTGTAAAAGCAGCTCCTTGTGCATTATTATACTGGAGTATTAATTGCTCTCACAATTACAATACCATCGAGTTTTGACAGAGCCCAGGGAAAATCTTTGCCGATTCTACAACAGTCATATCCTGAACACTCAGCGCCATCACCACGTTCTCTAGGTTCTACCCAGAGTTATTATTATGAGAGTTTCAAACCTCAAGTCTAAATAAGATATATGTACATATTAGAGACCTGCACGAGTAAGTATGGCATCGCGTAATCACGAGTAGGTATACTCATGGGACGAGTACCTCGATTACTTTATGTGTACTCATACTCATTCCGAACACCGGCATCGGCATCGTGCCGCATCGGCATCGCCGAGTAAAATAATATTTGGCATCGGCATCGCCGAGTACAGAGGGGTTTGGCATCGGCATCGTGGAGTATTGCAGGTTTGGTATCGGTATCGCCGTGAATAACTACGTTATATACTGGTTCGCCTCGCCATGTTTAATGAAGTCCACTGTATTACTTACAACTCAACGAAACTACAGTGACTATACAATTGTAACGTAAACAAAAACAATGTAATACAGTCTATATTAAAATTCAGAAGAATCAGTAATAAAGGTATAAGAAATAAACATTTTTTTAATGTGATAAAAGAAAAAAAAAACATAAATAAAGGCAGATATAACCGTTAATCCTGTCCTGCCGAATGTAAAAAGACGTTCTTGGTAACTTTTTTTTTTTTTTTATTTTGTCATTCACATTCACGCGCGTTTTTTCCTGTTTCTAATATCAGCATTTAAGATGTAGAGTTTTGCAGCTCTACTCTAATCCACATAATATGTGGAAACGCTGTTGTTTTAAAAATATATTATGTTTCCTTGAAATACGTGGACTAGCACCGTATACAAAATATGTTAACATTTACTACACATTACAAATGGTAGCTCGTACATCATTTTAAAAGTTTTTCACTTATTTATCTGTTTTATATGTTTGCCGAAATAACAATACAACAGGAAGACATAGGCCCTGATTGAAATTCTTTTCGAAGCTAACAGTCCTGAAAGAGTTAAGGTAGTAGGCCAACTACCTAGGTAGGTGGGGACTTGTCCAAAAATATTAGGTTCATCTGCGTCTGCTTTAATGTGTGGTAGATCTAGTGTGATTTTGGCTGATATATATTTCTCTGTTAAGGTGTAACATGCCTCCGAGAAATGGCAGAAATAATTCATAAGTCCAAATCATATGATGCCCTTTACCGAAGGATTGTACTAGAGTATGGATGGAATTTTAGACAATGATTTAGATAAATAAAATTAGTTATCAGATTTCATAAAAAAATTATTTAGGTAAATGAAGAAAGGTTGATAGATGAGGCTTGAGCAATATTATTCATCCTGATTAAGCAATGAAATTATTCTTGATGAGGCAAATAAAAGGATACTTTCTGCAACTAGTTCAGGAATAAGTGACAGGTCTAGAACAGCGTTGGATGAAACCAAAGAACGAACCAAGAAGGGAATCATCCACTCCATTGAGAAAAAAGGGAAATAGAGCGAGTTCAGCTTGTCTAGTGCTTTTCGCAAGTACATCTCCTGAATCGTCATTATATAATAAAATGAAAAAAAGGGGAAAGATATTGAAATATTAGTGATTGCCGTAATATAATAATAAAAATGATGATTGGTAGTTAATAAGTAAAGACTTTTTTTTATTTATTCTTTTTTTTTTTTAGGACGCTTAGACACCTAGGTCATTAATAAATATCATTAGTATTAAACGCATCCCCCAAAAAACATAAATGTGAAATAGAGGCCAAGTTCCCCCCAAAAATATTTGCCAATACAAGAGATGATACAAGAAAGAAATGTCCAAGTTCATTACTTAGAAGACCTATTAGTTACTTACTAAGTACAGTAAAGACACTTCAACTGACCTTTAAAAATAACGATAAAAATACTTTTATCCAGGTACTAAAATATAAATTTCCTCAACCAGGTATATTATTAAACTTGGCAATGTTTTATTTGTGCCGAAATTATCTTTAGAGAGAAAAGTAAACATTGCCAAGTTTAAGAATATACCTGGTTGAAGAAATTTATATTTTAGTAACTGGATAAAAGTATTTTTATTGTTATTTTTAAAGGTCAGTTGTGTCTTTATTGTTCTTAGTAAGTAATTAATAGGTCTTTCTAAGTAATGAACTTGGACATATCTTTCTTGTATCATCTTCTTGTATTGCCAATATTGTTTTGGGGGGGGACTTTGCCTCTATTTCAAATTTATGTTTTTTTTGGGGATCTCATTACTATTTTCTAAGTATCAATTAAAATTTAGTTGCCGCATACCTACTGGCTTTTGTACTTCATATAAGACCAGTGTCTTTGGAGTCTGCATAAAGTTCTTCTTAATGCTTGATATTTGACAGATGAAAGACCTTTTTGACCTTAGTCAATTGCATTCCCCGGACCAAGACCTACCTCTGTGCCAAGTTTGGTCAAAATCGGTAAAATGGTGTGAATTAGTGTAAGAACAAACATGCCGACAGACAGCTGATAGACGATTTTGACGTAGCCTATGACACTCCCCGGATAATAAACTACCTATATACCAAGTTTGATCAAAATCGGTCAAATCGTGTGGATTTGTATAAGGAATAAACAGTTATGCAAACAGCTATTTTGAGCTACCCTATGACACTCCCCGGATCAAGACCGACCTGTGTATCAAATTTTGTCAAAATCGGTCAAACTGTGTGGATTTGTATAATAAACAAACAGACAGATAGACAGCTGATTAATGATTTTGACATAGTCTATGCCAATCCCAGGATCAAGACCTACTGATTTGCCAAGTTTTGTTAGAATCGGTCAAACGGTGTGTATTTGTATAAGGAACAAACAGACAGACAGACAGCTGATGGACAATTTAACCTAGCCTATGATTCCCCCATATCAAGACCCGCCTGTGTCCCAAGTTTAGTCTAAATTGGTCAAACGGTTCAGATTTGTATAAGGAACAAACCTACAGACAGACAGCTGGTATAAGATTTTGACCAAGCCTATATGCTTCTAAATGTTTCTTAAAACATCAAATATAGGTTCTTCATACCGAGACGATTCATTTGATAACCCACATCATGGGTTTCGGACGGAATGACGGGTTTCCCAAGGAAGTAACAAAACTGGCACGACATCGCTCCAGAAGCGGCGTCAAACACACCTTTTCAGGATTTTTCTATTTTTTCCTTTAATAACACCTTCATATCTATCATCCTGCAAAATTTCAAGTCTTTAGCATCATGGGAAATGCCTCCTATGAGTCAGTGAGTCCTATAAATCCCGATTTTTGATCGCTTATATCTCAGAAACTATTTTCAGAAAGAAAAAAAAAATACTCTATAATCCCCTTATTTACTACCTAATTCATCTGTTGCTTATCTTGCCTCCTGTATCGACATGTCGAGAAGTCGACAGTTATTTACGATGATTACGATGCAGTACTCACGAGTATTACTCGTAATCGTAATGTAAAGTAATCGACGATGCCAATTCCGGACGATGCCGAGTATGTACTCGCATCGTCCAGTTTATACTCGGCGATGCCAATTCGAAACGATGCCGAGTATGTACTCGCATCGTCCGTTTTATACTCGGCGATTATTTATCCGATTACTTTTTACTTATCCGTGCAGTCCTCTAGTACATATCTATTATATAAAAATGAATCGCTAAATGTGTTGGTAAGCGCAAATCTCGTGAACAACTGAACCGGTTTCCCTAATTCTTTTTTTATAATATTCCTTGAACTACGAAGATGGTTCTTATGGAGAGAAAAATTAAAAAAATTGCCTGAAAAAGTCTAAAAACAACACTTTTCGGGTCTTTTTTACATCGTTAACGTAAATTCATTTTTAAATAAAAGCATATGTTCTCAATTATAATATTTTTAACAGTTAACGTATTAGGTTATTTGTGTATAAGCAAAAAAAAATTAAAAAAGTCCGTCACGCAGGAGCTGCATAACTAAGCACTTTCCTCAGAATTTGGGTAGTGTAGACTGCTTTCCAGAACAATTTGCTTAAAATATCCTACATAAATAAAATAAAAACATGTATAGTTCTCTTTTAAATTTGTAATGAGTAACTGATCAATTAATAATTTGCTTCCAGAGTTATGTTTACACATGGTACCTATTACACTTCGTAATAAATACAAAAAACCTCATATTATCGTATTTTGATCTAACGCAGGAACAGGATACAGTCACTCTAGTGGTAGAAAGCGCTCCTTGCGGCGGCTTTGTGAACCTACGTCTGACGGGCTTTTCTATTGAAATATATTACAAATTAAACCCCCGCTTTCCGATTGACCGATTCAGCTCATTTCTACAACACTTCTTTCTCATGAGTTACCCACGACGTATACCGCGTTTCGTTACAATACAGCAGAAATTACGACCGGTATGAGTATATTAAGAATTTGGGTCAGGAGTAAACCCCCCTTCTAATGAACCGATTTAGTTTATTTTTACAACACATATTTACCTGTAGATTACCACTACGAATACCGAGTTTCGTCGAAATATACCAAAAATCACGGCTGGTAGTGGCGAATTGGTATTGTGGGTCCGGAGTAAACCCCCCCTCCTAATGAACCGATTTAGTTTATTTTTACAACAGTTATTTACCTGTGGATTACCACTACGAATACCGAGTTCCGTTGAAATATACCAAAAATCACGCCTGGTAGTGGCGAATTGGTATTGTGGGTCCGGAGTAAACCCCCCCTTCTAATGAACCGATTTAGTTCATTTTTATATCTCACATTTCTCTCTATATTACCACTACGAATACCAAGTTTCGTTGAAATATAACAAATACTACGGCTGACATAGTCAAATTAGTGTTTTGGGTTCGGGGTAAACCCCCCCTTCCGGTGGACCGACTTTGGTGGTTAACGAACTCGTTCAATCGTTTGCTAATTGAATGCTATATACCAAGTTTCGTGACGAAAAAACAAAAACTCTGGCCGCTATCGTGTTAACAGACACATATATATATATATGCATATATATATATATATATATATATATATATATATATATATATATATAAATTTTAACGGGGGTCATTTTCGGTGTCTACTAGGTAGGATCGATAAAGATTTGAAGAAATTTTTCAAAAATTCCGTCATGAGTCCAACCTCAATAGCTACTTTCCTTCGGAGGAAAGTGCTAAAAATAAGAACAAGTAATCACTAGGTGACAATAGAATCACATGTTAATAATGCAATTTAAATTAATTTATATTTGCGTTAACGAAGTAAAAAATACCCCACTTTTCTATATTCCCATACAAAAGATTCGTAATAATACTTTAATGTCAATTAGAACTTTAATACCATACCATAAAGTTTAAGTGTTAGTGGAGGGGTTCTGGGAAGGTGAAACAATTGAGTGACATTAGTATCGTATAAATATTAATGTCAATATTTGGCAAATTTTATACGATGGTAACATCAAAACAAATTGACTATGTTAAAATGTAAATTATCTGTTGTAAAATGTCACTTGAAATGTAAACATCTCTTTATGTACATCTATAATATTACTAAATCTAAAAGTCACAAATTTCTATAAAATTACTAAAGTGTTGTGTGTTTGTGACTTACTAAATATGCCTCCTATAAGGCGGTGGACAAATTTAGGCAGAACAACCCGAAATTCAAAGTATCAAACAAAAAAAATTAATTATCTATCTAATTGTACAGCCGAGGAACGTGAAAATCGCAATGAACATGAAGATCGCAATGAACGTGAAAGAATGCGGTTATGACAGACCCGTGAAGCGCGACATTCGACTAATAATGGTGCAAGTTTGAATCGAGCTGCTGTCAATTTATTACAGTGCCAACTGTGTTCCTGTTGGACCTATGAACTCAGTTCGACTATAAACAAATCCCAGGGCAGTCATTAAGTGTTTGTGGTATTAATCTAGAAAACCCATGTTTCTCGCATGGTCAATTGTATGTTGCCTGTTTCCGTGTTGGAAAACCATCTGCTCTGTTTGTTTACGCGTCAGGTAATGAAACAAAAAATATCGTGTACCATTAAGTACTACAATAAAAAGTCCGTCACGCAGGAGCTGCATAACTAAGCACTTTCCTCAGAATTTGGGTAGTGTAGACTGCTTTCCAGAACAATTTGCTTAAAATATCCTACATAAATAAAATAAAAACGTGAATAGTTCTCATTTTGTAATGAGTAACTGATCAATTATTAATTTGCAACCAGAGTTATGTTTACACATGGTACCTACTACACTACGTAATAAATACAAAAATCCTCATATTATCGTATTTTGATCTAACGCAGGAACAGGATACAGTCACTCTAGTGGTAGAAAGCGCTCCTTGCGGCGGCTTTGTGAACCTACGTCTGCCGGCTTTTCTATTCAAATATATTACAAATTAAACCCCCGCTTTCCGATTGACCGATTCAGCTCATTTTTACAACACTTCTTTCTCATGAGTTACCCACGACGTATACAGCGTTTCGTTACAATACAGCAGAAATTACGACCGGTATGAGTATATTAGGAATTTGGGTCCGGAGTAAACCCCCCCCTTCTAATGAACCGAAGTAGTTTCTTTTTACAACACATATTTACCTGTAGATTACCACTACGAATACCGAGTTTCGTCGAAATATACCAAAAATCACGGCTCGTAGTGGCGAATTGGTATTGTGGGTCCGAGTAAACCCCCCCTCCTAATGAACCGATTTCGTTTATTTTTACAACACATATTTACCTGTGGATTAGCACTACGAATACCGAGTTTCGTCGAAATATACCAAAAATCACGGCTGGTAGTGGCGAATTGGTATTGTGGGTCTGGAGTAAACCCCCCCTTCTAATGAACCGATTTAGTTCATTTTTATATCTCACTTTTCGCTCTATATTAACACTACGAATATCAAGTTTCGTTGAAATATAACAAATATTACGGCTTACATAGTCAAATAAGTGTTTTGGGTTCGGGGTAAACCCCCCCCCCCTTCCGGTGGACCGACTTTGGTGGTTAACGAACTCGTTCAATCGTTTGCTAATTGAATGCTATATACCAAGTTTCGTGACGAAAAAACAAAAACTCTGGCCGCTATCGTGTTAACAGACATATATATATATATATATATATATATATATATATATATATATATATATATATATATATATGCATATATATATATAGATATATATAAATTTTAACGGGGGTCATTTTCGGTGTCTACTAGGTAGGATCGATAAAGATTTGAAGAAATTTTTCAAAAATTCCGTCATGAGTCCAACCTCAATAGCTACTTTCCTTCGGGGGAAAGTGCTAAAATGAAACTTAGTTTAGAATAAGTAAAAATAAAATTAAATATAATAAGTAGGTATCATAATAAGAAATTGATATTGTAATTTTCATTGTGATTTTTAGTGACTATTTTGTTTAAGATTTAACGGCGTATCAACAATTGGGCTATTAACGCCAGAATTGGGCCATTTTTAGTGACTATTAAAAGAATTTTAAGTGTTTTATAATTTTTATTTTTTGACAAAATGTAATTGGTGACTTATTAAGTTTCTTTTTTCTTTTTTTTATCTTACTAGCTGACCCTGTGTCCTAAATAGCAGAATAAGTATTAAAAAAAAAATTAAAGAATCGACTGTTAGGCGGTACGAAGTTCGCCGGGTCAGCCAGTATTCTATAAATTGCATTTTTTTTATTATAAATTGTATCTTGCATCTTTTTTTTTATGTCTAAAATTATATTTTTACATTACAAATGAAAATAAATATGGAAATGTTAATGTTTTATTTATTTATCCTTCCCTTAGACATTCCATTAACTTTTCTTCAGGACTAATTGCTTCTCGAAAGGTTGTGTATTGCTTTTTAATTTCCGCTTCAATTGTTGATAAAAGTATAAAATACTATTCTCGAGAGATTCTGAAATATGTGTAAAATCAAAATAATCATCTTGCAGCTCTTTG